>JAXCGZ010022880.1:0-100690 GCA_037179515.1 Halocaridina rubra
GTTTTATTTTGACATTTTACATTGTAATTTGTAATTAGATTAATTATCATGTGTAAATTTTGTGATTTTGTGCTTTGCAAATTTCATTAGTTTTATTTTGACATTTTACATTGCAATTTGTAATTAGATTAATTATCATGTAATAGCCATTTTTGATGGAATAAAGTTTTTGACTTTGACTTTGACTTTGACTTTGACTCTCTCTCTCTCTCTCTCTCTCTCTCTCTCTCTCTCTCTCTCTCTCTCTCTCTCTCTCTCTCTCTCTCTCTCTCTCTCTCTCTCTCTCTCTCTCTCTCTCTCTCTCTCTCTCTCTCTCTCTCTCTCTACATAAATTTAGTATTTGTAAATTTTTTTTTTTAATAATACGTTCAAACTTCAAATGACTGTGGACTACTGCAAACAATGATGTAAATGATATAAGTAATTTAATTAAAGACAGATGTCGATTTCTCCACATCGAAGGCCTGTCTTTGAACCTTTGGCATGTAAAAACCACAAAGCCATTGGTACAAACCACTTTATTATTCCAAGTGCAGTGCAAATTACGTATAAAATTTTAGCAACTATGCAACTTTAAGTTATGTTTTAGGACATGACCTAATAGCTTTTAGTTGAATGATAATTGTTTCTCCATTATGTTGGGGTCCTGTAACCTCAAGCTTCAATTTTAGATCTCTCCTTTATTACGTCTTAAAATTATATGGACTACACTATCTTTAAAAATAAATAGCTATGGATTGTTCATGATATGTTACAATTTTAATGTCGTGCTAAGGCAAATAATATCCTGAAATGTTTCTAATAGTATTATTAGTCAAGCCAAAGTTTTTAATGTGTAGCATTTGATTAAAAGCTAATTCACAGAAAATTCATTATAGAGTAACAAGTGAAGAAAAACACTGTGACTTAAGTGTTACTTTAGCTCTAACAAATTTACATGTTTTATGCTTTGAGTTATTCTTGGAATAACTCGAAGATAGCTTCTCAGAAGTGACGCGTATTGCAATTTTCGCATAATGTAACGTGTCATTTTCCATAAGAAACAATGATAATGGGCATAGATACGTTTCACAACCGTACATAGACACACTATTAACATGCAAATAGTGTACAGTATAAATGATATACAGATTTACTGTACAGTAAACAAATTAATGCACTCTATTATGCGGTGGGCAACAGGCATACACTGGGACGTGCATTATGGCGGTGAGCCCGTAACTTAAGCGGTAGAAGAGGAGGAGGATGCGGGAAAACGAACCTCTATGTGCAAACGTTTTTGCTCGCACGCTTTTTCCCTGACGATATTATATTGCAAGTTTGTTTGCTGTTTGTTCTTAATGCTTTTTTTCCATTCTCTCCATAATATCCGATCGCATTAAGCGGTAGAAGAGGAGGAGGATGCAGGAGAACGAACCTCTATCTGCAGACGTTTTTCCGCCTCCGTATCAGCTGATGCGCTCTTACACACTATTTCCCTGACGATATTTGGCAAGTTTGTTTGCTGTTTGTTCTTAATGCTTTTTTCTATTCTCTCCATAATATCCGATCGCATTAAGCGGTAGAAGAGGAGGAGGATGCGGGAGAACAAATCTCTATCTGCAAACGTTTTGCCGCCTCCGTATCAGCTGATGCACTCTCACACGCTATTTCCCTGACGATGCTATAAGGCCAGTTTGTTTGCTGTTTGTTCTTAATGCTTTATTTCCATTCTCTATAATATCCGATCGCATTAAGCGGTAGAAGGGAAGGAGGATGCGAGAGAACGAACTTGTCTGCGAACGTTTTGCCGCCTCCTTATCATCTGATGCACTGTCGCACGCTTTTTCCCTGAAGATGTACAAACCTTAACACAAACACAGTTAGAACAAGCTATATAACCACGCAGTATGCTGGGTAAAGAGACATTGGAGCACATGGCAGCATGGCGGAAAAATGCCTCCGAGGCGGTAGATTATTTACTAAAATGAAAAACATGTTTAAAAAATTTTTGGGCTGGTGTTATTCATGTATTTCTCATTTTTTTACTATTATTTTTTTATGGTGTTATTCCAATTTTGCAGATTTTAAACATGCGTAAAAAGCGAACTGAGTGTACTTTGACGTCACAGTCCTCTACAAATAGTACTAATAAATTTACTTGTGGTATACTTAGTCGTCATCATCCTCCACAAACATTAAATTGAAGTTGAATGCTTGCATTCTTTAATACTTGCACTTCACTTTTTTTTTATAGAGTACTAAAGAAAAATTCCTGGAACTAGTGTCTATATAAAATATTGTTGAATATAGAAACCAATGACATTTATCATTGATATTTTTTGTTTTCAATAAAAAGATTACCCAAAGGACATACAGTAACGGGCGAGGATAGTGGAAGTACGCAAAATGATGTGTTCACCCTTGTAGATGCTGAAAGCATTGGAATTGGCATGACGAAAACTGGAAAATCAACACTACCACCAGCACCTGAACTAACGAGTGGCCTAGCTCAGCACAGACGAGCACTGGAAGAGCAGTTCAAGACTCGTGTAGCAAAGGACAGCATTGCGTTGATACTAGAACCAGGAGTGCAGGTAAGTTAATTTATTTAGTCAGTCATGTACGGCAGTCTTTGTAACTTGCTATGACCATATCTACCCTATTCTAGGGAAAGTGAATGTTTTATGTACTGTAATCGCATATACAACATAAATCCTTTTAAGTACTTTTTATGTTAAATATGGAACATATGTCAAATTTTGATATTTCTTTTATAGTACTTACCCCTACAGCTCATTTTTTATATCGTGACATAGGTTAAATTGAGACTGTCCTTTACTCCACCGGATGACAAGATGCACTCCTCGGTTCTCTTGGTGCGAAATAATTTAACTGTGATAGATGCCATGCTAATACAAGGTCGAGGAGGAAGAGGGTTCCTTAAATTTGGCAATCGCAAACCTGGGTCTGCTACTCCCCTTGCCTTCAACATTGGGGCCAAGCATTTAAAAGACTGTGATAGTGAGTTTCTTCAAAGATTTGTTGTGCATAGCGATGTGAGGTAGCATTATGGATTGTATCCTAAACTTATATTCTAAATATTTAGATAAGTTGTGAAAAGCCTTTAAATCTCTCTCTTTCTTTTTTAGATACCAGAAGCTCAAAGTATTACCAACCCAACTTTACAGTGAAACGTACATTCACTGCGCGTAACACTGGAGAATTGCCCGTCCAGGTGTGGGGCTTCAATATAAATGATTTGCCTTGTGAAGGCTATGGTTTCAAAGTTCTGAACTGCGAAGGATTTGAGTTGGCCCCGAATGCTAGTCACAAAGTTGACATCGCATTCACTCCTGATTTTACACTTTCCAAGGTACAACAGCGACTAGTCATTCAAACCAATTTGGGTCTCGTAGATAATTCTGATGATATGCAGCAACGTATTTGGAAGACCGATGAGCCAGGAAAGGTTGAATATTCATTAGTAGCCACAATCCCTACTCATCTTTTAGGTCAGTGTGGATGTGCAGTACCACGTCCATCTTGGGAACCGCTTATATATTATGTTGTCATACCACTCATGATAGCCATGTTAATTGGTGCCATTGTGTTTTCGATTCTGGAGGCTGATCATATCCTCAAGACCACGTTAATTGCCATGACTACTTCAGTGCCATCCAATGGACATGCACCAGTGTTTGACAAATCCAAAGTATTTGATCTGAGAACTTTAAGTCATACTGACTCCAAAGGACTGACAATTAAAAATGGCTATGCTAATGGTCACACTCCAGTTGAAAATATGAAACTTTCACATCCTCTTGGCTCCAGCAAGAAAATGTCATCTATGGGAGATATTATGGCTAATGGTCGGAAATCATTCTCAGGGCCTACGCCTCCTAAGAGAGTAAGCAACAATCTGTCAACAAATTCTAGTACAAAACCAAAGTATCCGAAACAATCAGACTTTAAGTCATGTTTAAATTCGGGAGACACATATACTGTGTCTGATAATTATGCTAGTCAGACTCAGAGTAAAAATAAGAACAAAAGTAGTAATTTAAAAGTTAATAATAATATATCTAATAATACTAAGGCTTCTGAATCGTTGTCATGGACGAGATTTTTCTCAAGAGCTGTTGGGAAGAAAGATACTGTCCCTGACAACTCTGTCTATTCCAGTGTTAAAAAATCTAGTTCATATGACAAGGAGGATTCTGCTATTTTGAAACAGTCCGTTGGAACTGAAACTGATTTGCAGTTTGTAGAAACAAAACTGCGGCGACGTATCAAGCAGAATAATGAAGAAGAAACATCGTCTACAACAACTGAAAGCTCAAATACTGATGATCTGTCTGTTAGTGAAAGGGTTAGTACGATATTAGTAATGTTTAATTTATACTTCAATTGCAAAATGTTTTCTGTGCAATGTTATATGCAAAGGATACCATGTGTAGTTTCTTAGCTATATATTGCCAGTGGTTAAAGTTAACAAGGATAACTTAAATCAATTTCAAGGTACAGTATATGAAAATATAGTAGGTGTCATATTTTAAATATATTAATTTCTATCCCTCCAGGATACACCATCCAGTAAATCTTCAGATATACTCTCATTCAATCAAAGCGGAAAATCTAAAAAGCAAAAATCTAAGTCGAAAGGTTCAAATAAAAGTAAAACTCAAAATACACAAAGCATGCAGAGTCACAATGATGACGAAGGTTTTGAAATAAGCACCAAAGTTAAAGGTCTGAAGAGATGTAAAGAAATGCAGAGTGGCCGTACTTTTGGTGGAGATATTTACCAACCCAACACTTTGGAGCTACCATATACTCTTAAACCTATTCGTCATCGTGAAGCAGACCGAGACAAGGAAAATCACAAAAGTCCAAGAACTAGTGTGTTGAAAGTAAGTTTATAATCTCTCTTCTTTGATGTTTAGAACCTTAAAGCTTGGTTAGTCCAGTAATTATCATTTCAGTATAATATTATCTCGGTTTTCAATTCATGTGATTAGGTTAAAACTTAATGGTTGTGGAAGACAGACTTTACGTTTTGGAGAGAATTATATTAGCCGTATGGGGGATGTTAGTACAGTTCATATGTGGATGTGAAGTGGGAAATAGGTGAAAGTGAAATAAAAAAGCCTGTCCTCTCTGTAAATGTGAAATTAATTTTGGCATGCAGAAGTGAAGTAAAGATGCTTTGCATTATTGTAGCTGATAAATATTCATATGCAAGTTGTAAGAAAAATGAAGACTAGGCTAAAAAAAAGTTTTTTTGCAAGATTGCACATGAAAGGAGCAAGATGACAGATGACTGTTAATTCCAGAAGTGAAAAAGCGCTGCTGATGATGATACCTGTTTTCAGTGTCTGCAAATATAGCATACTTAAAGCTACCTTGGGGAAAGGGAGGAAGCTTATCTTAGTTGTTATGGCCAAAATTCCAGTGGAAGTGGATAGCAAAGACAGAATCTCACAGAGGTAAATAATTAGGAGATCATTTGAGTGAATAACAAAATTTAGGGATTTGATTATGCATCTGGATATAGCAAAAGGAGTAGTATCGTTGTTCCTCGTCTTAGTTGTTCTGTCAAGACTTGAATCATGAGTTTGAAGGGTATGATGTGATATTGCTTTATACATGTATTAAATTATACATGCGAAGCTGCTACGGAGAAGGGGGCCTTGGCATGATCCTGTGTTGTAGGTGAAAATGTCAAACAAAATGCTTAAAGTGGTATAGAGATGAGGAAGAAAATGATTGCACTAACATATACAGGTATTACTTCCTTTTAAAAGGGGTGCAGATGGCAGATATTTTCCATAGTGAGATGATATTTAGAACAACTGTATATAAAAGGGACTTGGAAAGATATTGTATGACCATCCATTTACTGGGAGGGCCAATCATAACCGGGGGATCATAGATATTAGTAGTTAAAATATCTGGTTAAACACTAGGTAATATAATGACAAGAGCTGCTGCCACTGAGGGACTTGGAACTTTGCAATATAAATGTGAATACCATACTGGATGTTTTTAGGACCTTTTTTATGATTATTTTTAATACTGAGGTGACCTCTGCCACCTACTACATTGAAAAAGTTTTCGAATTTAAGTGAGGACCGTGTCAGATAGTTACAAAATACAACACGTACCTCATATATACGATTTTTTAATTACTCATGAATTCCACTACACAGAGTACTGAGTCAAGTGAGAGTGTAGGTAGTGGACGTTCATCTCCTACCCCCTGGGAAGACACTCGTCAGCCATCATTGGATAGCCTCTCTGATATTCCTACTCCAAATTTCACTGTTACGCATCCCAAACCTCAGACCCAGCCACAACCTCTGGCACCGCGAGAATCTTCATATTCGGCAATCGTACTTGGAACAGATAAGCAAGTGAGTTGTTTTTTCTTTATATATTTAAAAGCTCTCACATTCGCCTTTCTTTCAGTAATGCATATACAATATGTAAATACAGTATATTTTATTTATTTTTCCTCTATTATTATTTTTTTTTTCCAGCTCGGCTTGTTACTTGGTTTTGATGATAATAAAAAATATATAGAGTGCAAACAATATTCCAAATATTTCAGTATTCCTGTTAAAAGTTTCTGAATTTGTCTATTTTAAATGAACTTATATAAATCTTGTAATTAAAATATGACTGTTATTTCACTTAACAAGTATGTAAGTTAACAACATAATTCTTAAACCTGCAGTAAAGTTTCTTTTTTTCAGAAAACAAAAGTTACTCAGATTGCTAAAGTTCCACCAGAAGTTAAGCGAGTTGAAAAACCAATACCTGTTGGTGTGATTGGCCAGAAAGTTACCAGTAACAATAATGTCGGTAACATGAATAATACTTGTCTACAAGGCATTGGGAGCCCCGTTACATGTGCACCAATCACTTCTAATGCAAATTCTTCGCTTTTTACCATTCCTGACAATAATTTCTCACATCAGCTCAAAGATGATAACTATTCTCGGAGTCTATATAGTGGGTATGGAGATAGCAGTTCCCTCTCAACTTCTCCAGGAAGCAACAGCATTCACTCATGGGATCCAAAAACACTGTCTGCTCCTTCTGGGTTAAGACCACCTCCTGGGTTGGCTCAGTCACGTGATCCTCAGCATGGTTCTGTAACAGGTAATTCTTTGATATATTTACATTTGTCAGCTTCTTGCACTCCTTTAGCTTGTAAGCTAAGTTTTTCTTTACTGTTTAGTAGATATATGAACATTTGTTGTGCAGTATGCTGGTACTGTCTGGATGAACCGAAAGGAACTTTCTGCTTTGAGATACTGTACTATAATTATATCACTTTAAATGGTAGAAAGTAAAATAAAAACAATCCCTTTTATGCACCTGGCCTGTTTTAAGGGTCTTTTAAATACTTCTACAATTTAAGGGGGAGGGAGCTTATACAACATTTTTGCCAAAATGAAGCTCTTTAAATGGTGCAGCAGATATGGATAGCACTTACAAACATACTGTTCTGTAATGTTTGGCTCCTACCCTGATACCTTGGAACTATTACGTTTGCCAGAGTTTGAAGGTGCCAAAGTTACATTTATTTTTGGCTCAAAATTATATCAATGTGGGTTTGTTAAATATTTCTCAATATCTTTTTCCAGCCTTAATCATATCTCAAAGCATCACTGATCAGGGTGTGTTCTTTCTAGACACCATCTACTGCCACAGCAGTAGGCTCGAGTCTTTACAAATAGTTCTCAGCAGTCTTTTTCAGTTGTTTTATATATATATATATATATATATATATATATATATATATATATATATATATATATATATATATATATATATATATATATATATATATATATATATATATATATATATAAGATACGATTGAATCTGTCAGTTCCATTTTGTATCTGAAGGCATCAGTAACTATTCCTCCTGCTTGTTTGTACAAAGGTCATGGAATGTGATGATTTCTGAAGTATTTCCTTATTTCAGTAATGTTCTTCTTAATATTCTTTATTTGTTGGTCTTGTGAGAGAAGATTTAGCAGGTGTGCAGAACATCCATATGCTATAATGGATTTATCTTTCTCTTCCAACATTCTTCTCATTTTTGCCGATTTAGCAGCAGCATCTGTTGCAAAACTCCTTACCTTGCATCAGAATTTTCTTTTTCGAAATGTTAAATTATCTGGCCAGTGATCAAGTATCAGCATATAATAGGTATTTTGTTACCAGGTTGTAGAATTACATTAATTTCCTTTGCAGTAAATTGTATATCTGTATACTTAACTAATTGGAATTAGATATATTACCATATTCCTTAAAAAATCATTCTAATTTAAATCATGATTTTTTATTCTGATTTAAGTTGATGTTAATCAGATGATTTAAATTATAGCAACCCTCTATTAAATATATATTGGATACAAATTCCACTAACCTGTTCACCCAGATGCCTGACTGGGTCAAGTTAGCCTGTCAGTCACAAAACTCTTAGACAGATCTTCTCCAGTCCTTTAGCCAAGAAGTCTATGCATGGGTCTCCAACAGAATGTTACCTCCCATTGGCTTGCTAGGCCTATCACGGGAGGGGGATCGAGTCTGCTAATTAATGCCTTCCTGACACAGCTTCCCAAAGGTTACAGATTTGCTGTCAGCCCCAGCTAAATCTAAACATATATTGATTTGACAGATGTGTCCTCTGGATGTACTTGATATGTGTAATAAAACTAAAGAGTATAATCTGTGTCCATCTTCGAATAAAATATTAGCTTTTTCATAGTAAAATGGATATAGAAGGGAGACTTGCAATCGCTCTTATCACAATATGGTTTATTACTGGAAAACAACCAAAGTACAACTGGAGGATGGGTTAGATATAATGAAACTACAACTTACGGAGTCCAGCTTGTGCAAAAATAGTTCTATATCTTATATTATATTAGGCCGTACAAAAATAAACCGGTTCACAGTAAATTATAATATAGTGCTGTACTCATTTTAATAAAACGTAAATATTATGCTTACCATAACTGGTGTTATAGTTTGCAATCATCAATATGGAATATGGAGGGATTAATGGGTCTGTGAGCTCTTTAGGGGAAGTGAAGTGAGTTAGAATGCATATAATAGGAAGCACAGTAATTATTATGCAGTTATGCCACGCTGTATGCCCTGACCTGAGTTTTAATTTTTTCAATCTTAATAATATTTATTTTAAGTGAAACCTTTATCCCTAGTAAACCTGACCTGTAAATTATCTGCGAGACTGTTTTCATTCTCCTCCCTTCCTTAAATGTATTATTTATTTTCCAGATGATGACTGGTCACATTATAATCGAAGCAACTTGCAAATGGGAGGTTCTTTGTGGCCAGATGGCCATAACTACAACAGTGAGAGCATGAGTATGGGCTCAGGAAATACTGCACCAGCTTCGAGTCTCTGGGACTCATTTTACAACATATGGTCTCCTCCCTTCTGGTCATCTAATGAAGGAGCAAGCGGCCAGCACTCCCAATCGTCACCATGGGGTACCACTTCACTCCCTCCACAGCAGCCAACTTCTGGAATCAATGATGCAAGTGGTGCTGTTTCCAAAGGTTTAGGATTTGATCCTTTTAGTTCTGTCACCAACATATGGTCTGCCCCTCCCAATCAAGTGAATGATATGTGGGCACCAACCAGCAAAAAAGATATGTAAATGTGCTGGGCAACAGTGGAGCACCCATACCATCTCTGATGCATGGTACATTTCCTAGTAGAAATTGTTTCCTTTAATGAAGACGATCAAACATAATTTTACGGTAGATATCTTTTTAGGTTTTTTACTATGAAGGATAGTCATTACGATGATTAAAGTGAAGTCATTAAGTATGAAGGCATTATTACTTAAATTTTATTGCTCAAAGTAGTTTTTCCTACTCTCATTATGTTCTTCAACATATGAGAGAGCTCATTTTGAAATTTCAGTTTTAATGTTTCACACCATTTTACTTTTTAGTTGCAGAGATCTGTCTCTGCGTAAGCAGCCACACAGCAGCATTTCTAAAATAGTAATATATTTTAACATTGAAAGTGTTAGACTTCTAATATTGTCTAAAGCTTATGTGCCATATATAAAATGATCGATCGCCATATCGCAGTCATTGATGGTTGTATGCACACCATTGCTATCAGTTAATCACAAAAGCATTTTTAAATAAGACCTGAAGTTTCTGTCAGTTCATTAAATTATTGTTCATGTGTTTATATCAATGATTCATATGCCTCTCAGTACAGGCTACAAGTAATAGGATGAAATGAGGTATTATCACCGGTCTGTATTTTCTCTTCAGCCCATCCTGGTAGTCAGTATTCCTGTGGTGGCAAAGGTGCAGTCAATTGAGGGTTAACTTTATTTTGTACTTACAGCACCCAAGTTGGAGATATTAAAAAGGTTATATAATTGCACCATTTTCAATGTTTAGTTTGACACTATTATATGCTCTTGTTAAAAAATGGAAACGCCAGACACTCGTTATTTCAAAATTGAAAAAGAAATATATGAATTATTTATATGTTGAGATGTTTGAGCTGATTGTGCCTTCTTTTGACTGTACTGACTGTAGCCCAGTTCTCCAACCAGTATTGTGTGTTCTCCCAATCTCAGTATTTGATCACTCGAAGATCAAGGAAACTCCCACACTCTAGTTTCCTGCACGTCATGAACTCTTAGACTGAGCAGATTGTCAGACATACCAAGTGTTTTTTTTTTGATGGACAAACTAAACTGAAGTGAGTAAATAATTTTTTCCTTTATACCTGTCATACATTCTTGGTACTTTACTGTGGAAGAATTCTTGTCTACCTTCAACATATTGTACTTTTGTTAATATTAATGTAAGTCTTTCTAATTTGGATGATATCCATTATTGAAACTGGAAAGCTATTTGGAGAAAAGTACTGGTGAGAAGGATTGATGGCTGATGTGTTGAGCAGGCTTTAAACTTAAAGAATATAACCCTTCAACATAGGTCTACTGAATACTAAGACATTAAGTCTTTACCTGCAGATCAAACGTCTGTTAGAAATATCTCACTCAGGTTAATTGTGAGTTTTACGTATTTGCCCTCAAGCGGAAGTTTAGAGGAAACTGATGTCTGGTATTTGAAGTCATGATGCCATACATAGAATCCAAGTTTTAACCAGCTGAGAGGTACTTAAATTATTCAGTGGGCAGTTAGATGTCGAGAGAGGTAGTACAACATATTTTTCTCCGAGGTGTGGCAGCCATACCTCCACACTCAGGTGCAGTTAATTTAATTGACAGCTCACGAGAAAAGGGTTAAACAGAAATCTTTGAGCTACCTCTTCAAGTTTTATATGACTTGATCTACAGGTCATCAATACATTTGTCTGGATGAAAATTGGAAATTTAGCAGGATGCCACTTACAGAGTACTTGCGACCAATTATAATGCCTAAGAAAAAAAGGTTTCATGGAAATCAGGTTTATTTAACAGACACATACAATTTGAGAATGTTTCTATTACGCAAAGATAATAGCACATGCACAAAAATGAAATACTGCAAAATAGGAATAAAATACCATTCATCTCCTTCATTGGCACACCAGAGAGGGGTAAACATTTTTTTTTTATCTGGTTCTCAAACACGATCTTGGAACTCCTTGCAGTCGTCATGCTTAACTGCTCAGAAATATATATGGTACTGGTTCCTCATGTGAGCTAATTTGAAGTTACTAAAAAAAAGGAAAAACACATGACATAATAAAAGTAACCAATGCAAAGTAGTATATTTTTAAAAACATGAAAAGTAGTTGTCAGATATTTTAATGATCATCAAGCATTGGTTTTTATATTACCATATGATTAGTATAAACTCCACCACCCACACATTACTTGTTCTACATGGGAAGTCAGATCTCGTAATAAATTTTTGAATTTGATGATGATATTGAGCTATGGAACAGAAGTGCAATTTGAGTGCAACTACATTAAATCAGCAGTTGTATTAAGAAATATAATGTGCGTTAATATATTCATGTCTTCATATTCTTTGATGTATACTGGTATCACTATCAAGCATGAGGAATGCTAGATATGATATGCTATGCAGTGCTTGACTGAGCCTAGCTCAATACTAATTACAAACCAATCCATTCATATTACTGGAGGCTACGGAGTTCACGTGCTAAAAAAAAAAAAAGAGTAAGTGAAATCTGTACCGTATTATACCTCAATATTGACAGAATGTAATCTAGAAATTTGTACAAGTTGTAAACGGTACTTGCGTGTGAACAGTTGAATTAATACTACCAAAAAAAAAAAAAAAGTGCTACTCTGCATGTTGTTGCAGAGGGATAACAAATTCTTACTTAAAACAGCTAATACAGATTTCGTTTAACTTACATAAAACTTTAATGCTAAAACTGCACAAAAATTTTGACAAAACTACAGCAATAAATTGTATAAAAAGTGATTTATGCAAAAATATATTACAAAATGGACAATTACCACCTCTGGGGAAGCTTCCAATCATAGTAAGACATACTGTATAACAAGCATTATTTAGAGCAAAATATTACCGTATTCCATAATAATAAAATTTAATCAAGATACAATGTATTAATTAAGAAAACAAATATACAGATCACCTGGTGTGGAAAAAGATAATTCATTCAAGTATGCCACAGACAAAAAACTAATACTGGTGAAACAATTTTCCCCAGATACACAATCAATAGAGAATACGAGACATTATGAAGCCTGTTAACTTATTCAAAGGAACTGATTATGGTACGATTATTGGAGTCATTTCTTGGTTTTTAAAAGTGGCACCTAACGATGCCAGTCACAAGGTTAAATGGCACTATCCTTGTCTACTGATCCCTTATTCCATAATCTTCATGGAATGCCTAGTAAGTTCTTGTGCACAGTAGTTTCATCAGTGTTAAGACCTACTGTGTGTACCATTCTTTGTGCTTGACAAAATATGAGGAGTGTTTTGTAGTCATCTTCAAAGTAAAAAATAAACTTTTCATTTTTAGGAACTATTTTTTCTTATAACAAAATATGATCACTTTATGATGAAGGTTTAGTCCTTTTGATGCCCTGTGCCATTAGTTACTTGCATACTACAATAATCTATATCGATCCAGGAAAGTAGGTACTAGCAGTATGAACAGTTCTTGTTTGAAGTCTAATGACATGAGCTTTTTCAGAATAAATTAAAACTGCCGCGAAAAATTCTACCATGTAAAATGATGAATTTTGTAGCATTAAAATTTACAGTATCACCAACATAAAAAGCAGCAGCAATTATAGCAACACATCCCATTGGAACACATAATCTATCAATACATTATATTTCTTTGATAATACCATAATTCACTCATTTTCCTGTGATGGAACATATAAAATAATTTATTTATGATAAAAGAAAATTCATCAAAAGTTTCCCCCACATGAAATGATGATAAAAAAAAAATATTGATATCTTGAATTGCTTTTACCTAAAACAATACAGTAATTCTAAAAAATAACTGCTACATCTTTCTTAGGTATAAAATCACTTAAGTTTTCACAACCACTGCTGCTGAACACATTTACCTTGTGCTTGTCATCTTTCCCTTTTGGCATGTATTTTCTTTTTTATGCATACCTATCTTTTGTTTCATAAAACCAAATTTTTTGCAAATAAAGCAACGATACTAATCAGTGCATACAGGTTATAGCAGTCTCACAATACCTGGTGACAGAAATATTATTGATTCCTTTAAAAAAAAAAATAAAAAAAAATTATATATATATATATATATATATATATATATATATATATATATATATATATATATATATATATATATATATATATATATAAACAGTTCATGAAAGCCACTTCCTGCTTAAGAGTAAGTAATGAACACGTCTGATTGTATCATTTTCATCTTGTATGTAATTATACAGAGGATCACGACAGTAATACCCTTGCTCTCACACCACTTTTACCTGAATGATGTCAAACAAAAATATGTGGTTAAAAAAAAAGCATTGATAAAATATTCAATTAGGTCTTAAAAAATATTTGTGCCTTTACATAGATTCAGGTAATATGATTTACTCTCAAGATAACAAGTTATTATATGTGCGTAAAGTATGTTTATGTCAAAGTAAAATGCATGAATGCTTTAATATTCATACATACAAGTAAATATACAGAATATATATAGAAGATTTTTAAATATTTTACAAAGGTGCAAAGGACAGTTTAAATGTTTAAATCATTGCCACAAATACACGAGCCATGCAAGGCTAGCTGTTTACTCCTCCAGCTGCAGCACAGTGTAACAAAATATTTACTGCAATTCACTGCCATTTATTCTGTAGTAAAAACGAGATACAAAAAATTTTGCAAGACTAAGCAACTAAAAATCTGCAGCTGAGATGAAAATGAATAATGGCACCAAAAATACAATTATTATACTAAGAAGTATACAATTACACGATGGAGTTGGCCAATTTAAATTGTGTATGCGGTTAACAGAAAACAGCATGGAGATTAAGAAGTTCTTGACAAAATTGTATTTAAAAGGAGTAGGGAAAAATAACGAAGTTAGCAAAAGATAAAGACTACCAAATTGTACAGTTGTACCAAAAATCTCCAACAAATGCTGCCGCATAGGCCAAAGCGAATCTAGCCGAGCGAGCTTTTGAAAAATTTTTCATTCACTGTTTTGAACAAAATCTCATTTAGTCTGTCACGGTACAGTCAGAGAATGTTTGACAAAACTCATATTGTATTCCTCTTTCTGAAGAGGAATTCCTCACTAAAGATACCAGCCTGGATTCTGAGGTATCTTCTCAAGAAAGCAACCACCTATGTGTGGTATGGCGCTACGTATGTGGCAGGGAAGAGACCTCTACGATTACCCATTTCACCAGTCCACCAATGCTGGTCAGATCGGTCGGTTACTGTTATAACGTCGCCTCGCTTAAATTCCAGTTCTCCTTGTTCTTGTGGAGTGAAGTCATACAATGCTTGCACTAGGAACTGAAAGATGAAGTCACAATGAAATTTACTATATTTACAAAACATTAAAATATATATATATATATATATATATATATATATATATATATATATATATATATATATATATATATATATATATATATATATATATATATATATATATATATATATATATATATATATAACCTTACCTTACCCGGCCGGGACTCGAACCTAAGACATAATTATTGTGCCAAGGCGCTACCAACTACACCACTGAAGGTCTAAAAGAGAAACCAACTTTATAGCTTAACTGCTATACTAGGAATGAACACATTCTATCTAAATGCCTTTTTGTTCATATTATAGTTTCTCCCAACCACAGGTGGCTCTGTTTTCGCATTTAAGTCAAATCCCATTCTAACTGGGCATCAAGAATAATTAAATAAGCACATTACCATATGTGAAAACATGAATCATATTTTACCCAACAGGGACTCAAACCTAGGACACATAATTAATGTGCCTAGGCGCTAGCAACTACACCACAGAAGTTTAGCAAACATAGTCTATTAAGTATTTATTGGATGATAATAATAATAATGGATTAAGCTGACTTAATCCATAAAATAGAGGGAAGATTCATTGCGTTTCTTTAGGTATGGCATCAAATGAAATTATTTCTAATGGTCAACTCTCTCTCTTTCTCTTTCCCTCCCTCGCTCTCTCTCTCGTCCCCTGAACATACCAACTATCAGTTTACGAACGAATCTACTTACCAACGACCGTTCAAAACGTAGCTCGTTCGTAAGTTGGGGAATATATATATATATATATATATATATATATATATATATATATATATATATATATATATATATATATATATATATATATATATATATATATATATATATATATATATATATATATATATACAGTGCTCCCTTGTTTATCGTGGGGGTTCGGTTCCGGGACCAGCTGTGATAGGTGAAAATCCGCAAAATAGGAGCACATTTTATATATATATATATATATATATATATATATATATATATATATATATATATATATATATATATATATATATATATATATATATATATATATATATATATATATATATATATATATATATATATATATATATATATATATATATATATATATATATATACAGTGATCCCTCGTTTATCGCGGGGGTTCGGTTCTGGGCCGGCTGTGATAGGTGAAAATCCGCGAAGTAGGAGCACAATATATACATAGGTATTTTACATTTATTTTTACCTTTACTGTATAAACCCTCCCTGAACTATTAACAAACCATCCTTTACTTTATTAATAACAGTGTGCAAGCGTAAATTTATATGAACGTGATATTATGAAGTTTCAAAACAAGCATTAAGAACACACAGCAAACAAACTTTCGATATAATATCATCAGGGAAATAGTGTGTAGAGAATATATATATTTCATTTAAGTTTCCCATGTACAGTACGATATACGTTTTCTTTTTCTCTCAGCTGACACTATTTACGTTAAGATTTTGTGCAGATAGATAGAATAAAGCTTAGAACCAAGGAGGATTTATAATACTATAATCTTGAAATTAGATAAACCCCAAATAGGGTGAGTAAATAAATATTTTATGAGTAAGATATTGTGCCTGAATAAGCAGCAGCTGATACGGAGGCAAACAAGTAAACAAACGAACAAACATTTATTTTCATTTTTGTACAATGGTTATTCTTCTAAGATTATAAGTGACTTATTAGACATTATTATTATTATTATTATTATATAGAAAATTAGAGAAGTACACTAACAAAAAACTTCGTGTCATTTTTGTATAAAGAGATAATAGAGTACTAACTAAGCAAAGGATACTATATAATAAACTAAGACAGCTAGATAGATAGAAAGGCAAATATACAGCGATGAACAAAGGAAGATATAAATAAATAAAAGAAGCAAGTTAATGTATAAAGGAAGCCACATAGCTGAGATTGGAAACGGAGTCAACAAAGTGAGAGAGAGAGAGAGAGAGAGAGAGAGAGAGAGAGAGAGAGAGAGAGAGAGAGAGAGAGAGAGAGAATTCTAGTAATAAACTTCTCTCCGTTTTCACATATGTAATGTGCTTAATTGATTATTGTATAGCCCGAATGAGATTGGGAATTGAATTAAATGCGAAAATGAAGCCACTAGTGAGGTTGGGGAATCTGTAATATGAACATAGTGGCATTCAGTTAGAATGCGTTCATTCCTAAGTATAGCAGATATAAGCTATAAGGTTGGATTCCTTTTAAACCTTCTGTGGTGTGTAGTTGGTAGCGCCTTGACTTAGTAATTATAAGTCCTAGGTTCGAGTCCCGGTTAGGGTAAAAAATGATTCATGTTTTCACATATGTAATGTGCTTAATTGATTATTGTATAGCCCAAGTGAGATTGGGAATTGAATTAAATGCGAAAATGAAGCCACGAGTGAGGTTGGGGAATCTGTAATATGAACATAGTGGCATTCAGTTAGAATGCGTTCATTCCTAAGTATAGCAGATATAAGCTATAAGGTTGGATTCCTTTTAAACCTTCTGTGGTGTGTAGTTGGTAGCCTTGACTTAGTAATTATAAGTTCTAGGTTCGAGTCCCAGTTGGGGTAAAAAATGATTCATGTTTTCACATATGTAAGGTGCTTAATTGATTATTGTATAGCCCGAATGAGATTGGGAATTGAATTAAATGCGAAAATGAAGCCACGAGTGAGGTTCGGGAATCTGTAATATGAACATAGTGGCATTCAGTTAGAATGCGTTCATTCCTAAGTATAGCAGATATAAGCTATAAGGTTGGATTCCTTTTAAACCTTCTGTGGTGTGTAGTTGGTAGTGCCTTGACTTAGTAATTATAAGTCCTAGGTTCGAGTCCCGGTTGGGGTAATAAATGATTAATTTTTTCACATATGTAATGTGCTTAATTAAATAATATATATATATATATATATATATATATATATATATATATATATATATATATATATATATATATATATATATATATATATATATATATATATATATATATATATACAGTGTTCCCCCCCTTATCGCAGTAGTTCGGTTCCGGGACCCGGTGCGAACCAGGAAAACCGCGGAGTAGGATCAGCCTTTATGTACATAAATATTTTAATTTATTTTTATGTTTACACTGTATAAACCCTGCCTGTACTGTTAACAAACTACCCTTTACTTCATAAATAACAGCATGCAACGTAAATTTATAAGAAAGTGATAGATAAACTTACGGTGAATGAAGTGGTAATTACATGATATACTCATGTACATAGGTATTTTACAATTATTTTTATGTTTACATACTGTGTAAACCCTCCCTGCACTGTTAAAGAAACACCCTTTACATTATAAATAACAGCAAGCAACGTAAATTTACATGAAAGTGATAGATAAAATTACGGTGAATGAAGTGGTAATTACATGACATACTCATGTACATAAGTGTTTTACAATTATTTTTATGTTTACGCACTGTATAAATCCTCCCTGCACTGTTAAAAAAACACCCTTTACATTATAAATAACAGGAAGCAACGTAAATTTACATGAAAGTGGTAGATACAATTACGGTGAATGAAGTGGTAATTACATGACATACTCATGTACATAGGTATTTTACAATTATTTTTACGTTTACACTGTATAAACCCTCCCTGTACTGTTAACAAACCACCCTTTACTTCATTAATAAATTTATATGAAAGTGATACATAAAATTACAGCGAATGAAGTGGTAATTTCATGACATACTCATGTCCATAGGTATTTTACAATTATTTTTACATTTACGTACTGCATAAACCTCCCTGCACTGTGTGTATATATATATATATATATATATATATATATATATATATATATATATATATATATATATATATATATATATATATATATATATATATATATATCAACACTCTACGGTGTTTAATATCCACGTTTCACCATCTCGTCCAGAAAACCCAAGCGCATTAACACTGAGGAATACTCCATGAATATTGTTTAGTCTGTTCTAGCAGAGACATAGGCTTTCCACCTGTAACTAAAGTTTCTATGTATTCCATGAAGTTCGATCTCGCAATCTTACTCCTTATAAGATGACTAGCATTGAAAGACCTTGACATACTCATGTACATAGGTATTTTACAATTATTTTTACGTTTACGTACTGTATAAACCCTCCCTGCACTGTTAAAAAAACACCCTTTACATTATAAATAACAGCAAGCAACGTAAATTTACATTTTCAATAAAAAAATGATAATACTGAAAATTTTTATTATTTTAATATTTTTGCGTATACCCATAAAATAAAATACTAATTTATCCAAAAAAAACCCGCAATACAGTGAGAACACGAACCAAGAAACGCGAATAATGGGGGGAACACTGTATATATATATATATATATATATATATATATATATATATATATATATATATATATATATATATATATATATATATATATATACAGTGATCCTTCGTTTATCGCGAAGGTTCGGTTCCGGGACCCGGCACGGTAGAGGAATTTTCGCGAAGTAGGATCACCCTATATGTACATAGATAGTTTAATTTATTTTTACGTTTACACTGTATAAACCCTCCCTGTACTGTTAACAAACCACCATTTACTTCATAAATAATATATGAATGTGATAGATAAACTTACTGTGAATGAGGTGGTAATGACATGACACTCATGTACATAGGTATTTTACAATTATTTTTACGTTTACTGTATAAACCCTCCCTGTACTGTTTAAAAACCACTGTTTACTTTATAAATAACAGCATGCAACGTAAATTTATATGTACGTGATAGGTAAACTTACCGTGAATGAGGTGGTAATGGTTTGTAGACGCTATAGGAAATTATTCCGCAGCCAATAACAGCTTCACGGCTGTTATTTATTGAGGCCAAAATAGCGGCCGACATCCGTAAACCTTTTTCCTTCTTTCAGCATATGTAAGAGTTTCACCTTATCTGTTATGGTTAACATCTTCCTTTGCCGCTTAGGCTCACTACCAGAAGCCTTAGAAGATGAAGTATGCTTGAGAGGCATTGCAAAGGTTAAAATACGCGAGTAAATAAATCACAAGCAAAACGTATTAATAAGGACAACGTGAATGGCGCACAAGTGAGTTAGACTGAATGAGTGAGGCGAGACAATGGAAGATGGTGGGAGAACCAAACTTCAATGAAAAAGCCAATCAGACCCCATGATACAGATCTCTCTCTTTCAGCCAATAGCATTCCATGAACTATCTCATGTAGGTGCGAGCCTTTCTCCGAAACGCTGATACCGGTATCGTATTTTACATGGTGCAATACTGTTAGTATTTATGATTTTTACTATTTTTTACTGTTTTATTATTCTTAGGCTAAGAAATGTTTTTTTATCAATAAAATCATGAAACTACTGAAAATTTTAATATATATGCTAGCTCACATAGGTGTGACCCCAATACATTGTACGCTATCGGACAGTATTTCACATGATGCAATACTGTGAGTTATATATCTAAATTTATGTTTATTACTATTTTTTACTGTTTTATTACTCTTAGGCTAGGAAATAGTTGTTTTATCAATAAAATAATGAAAATTTCAATATGTACTGGCTCACGTAGGTGCGACCCTTTTCGTTTTCTGAAACGCTCATACCGGTATCGTATTTTACATGGTGCAATACTGTTAGTATTTATGTTTTTTACTATTTTTTACTGTTTTATTATTCTTAGGCTAAGAAATATGTTTTTTCATCAATAAAATCATGAAACTACTGGAAATTTTAATATATGCTAGCTCACGTAGGTGCGACCCTTTGCGTTTTCCGAAACGCTGATACCGATATCGTACTTTCTATGGTGCAGAGTTACATGTTCAAATTATTGTTTTTTTTTACTATTTCTTACTATTTTATTATTCGTAGGCTGGGATATAAATTTTTTTTATCAAATATATAATGAAATTTTTTTTTTCAATAAAAAGAGGAAAATACTGATTTTTTTTTTTTTATTATTTTACTAGTTTAGCATATACCCCCCCCCAAAAAAAAAATCGCGATACAGTGAATTCGCGAGGGAAGAAACGCGATACAGCGAAGGATCACCGTGTATATATATATATATATATATATATATATATATATATATATATATATATATATAGTGTTGACCCCAACCCACGAACAAAATTTTGAACAAATTTTGATCCCAACCCACGAACAAGCATGTGTTGGCCAAGCCACCATGTGTCCCACTTGCCCGCTCTCAGTTCTACATTGGTGCTCGTGCTGTGTGGTTTGTGATCTGATCGTAGTTCTTGCTTTATTTTCCATTGTTTTACCTTTCACATAGCCCTTATTATGGCTCCAAAGAAAGTTAAAAGTGTTAGTGACATTGGTGTCAAACACCCTAAATGCATAACAGTGGAAACAAAGAAAGCAATAATTTCTAAACATGAAAATGGGGTTCGTGTGTCCGATCACGCCACGCAGTATAACATGGTTAAATCGAACATCTGTACTATTTTAAAGAATATAGAGATCTTAAAGGCAGCTGCCGTGACTAAGGGAGTTAATATATTAACGAAGAAAAGGTCACATATAATAGAAGAGGTCGAAAAATTATTATTGTTGTGGATGAATGAAAAACAGCTGGTTGGAAATAGTATTAGTGAGGCCATACTCTGCGCTAAGGCTTTGCAAATCCACCATGATTTAGTAGCGAACTCTCTGAGTTCTAGTGGTGCTAAAGTTGACGAATTTAAAGCCAGCAGAAGCTGGTTTGAACATTTCCGTCACCGAACTGTGATTTATAGCATCATTAAACATGGAGAAGAGGCTCGTTCCGACCAAAAAGCAGCGGATTGTTACGTGAAGGAATTCGCTAAATTTGGGGAGAATGAAGGTTATGTCCTGCAACAAGTTTTTAATTGTGATGAAACGGGACTCTTTTGGAAGAAAATGTCCAAAAGAACCTATATAACCCAAGAGGAGAAATCACTGCCTGGCCACAAACCAATGAAATACAGGTTTCACTTTTATTGTGTGCTAATGCTAGTAGGGACTGTAAGATCGAGCCTCTCTTAGTTTATCACTCTCAAAATCCGCATGTTTCTAAGCGCAATAACGTGTTGAAGTCTAGCCTTCCAGTAACATGGAGGTCAAATCCTAAGGCTTGGGTCATGCGGATTTTTTTCCTAGAGTGGTTGATTGAAGTGTTTGCGCCAGCAGTGAAAAAATATCTTGAGGAAAATTATTTGCCCCTTATCATGATGGATAATGCTCCTGCCCATCCTCCAGGTGTGGAAAAATATCTCACTATACATTACAACTTAATTTAAGTAAAATATCTGCCTCCCAACACCACTCCTATCCTCCAGCCCATGGACCAGCAGGTAATTTATAATTTTAAATAGTTGTACACGAAGGGTCTTTTTGCCAAGTGTTTCCAAGTTACCAATGACACGGATTTGACCCTTCGTGATTTCTGGAAAGACCACTTTAATATCCTCCACTGCATTGGCCTCATTGATAAAGCATGGAAGGTTTCATATTGTACACTGAAATCTGCCTGGAGGAAACTTTGGCCAGGTTGTGTGACTGATAGAGACTTGGAGGGCTTCAAGCAGGAGTTGGCTATTGAAATTGTTCATGAAATTGTGGCCACAGACGAAAGCTTGGGCTTGAAGGTCAATGAAGAGGATGTGAAGGAACACAAAGAACTTACCACCGAAGAATTAGTTGAGTTGCAACGTGAACAGGTGAAGATTCTTGAAGAGGAGCAGTCACAGGAGGAGGAGGATGAGGGTGAAAAAGGTGTCCAGTGAAGAATTTAAAAAATTTTTTAGTAAATGGAATGATATGTAGGCTTTTATTGAGAATCATCACAAGATAAAACTGTAGGTAATAGAGTAGTGAATATGGTAAATGAGAATGCAATGAATATTTTTAGAAAAATTTACCAAAGAAGAAAAAGACAAATTTCTCTGGATCAGTTCCTTGTCCCAGTAGGCAGGGAAGTAGCTTCCAAAAGAGAAAAGAGAGAGAAAACATCAGAAATAGAGCATGCACCGGAAGAGTTCCCAGACATTTTTATGGAAGGGGTCTCTCATTCCAAAAATTAATCCCCCTCCTGCTCCTCCTCCACGTATTGTATGTGTGTGACTGGCACTGTTTACAAGTTGTGAGCTCTCCAATATTTAGGAATAAACAAGAGACCGTGAGCTGCTACGGACGTTAAATCACCCAAGCAAGGTATCTAAGACCACAGTGACTCTCTGGAGGGTTTTGCAGGAGTTGTGAGTAGTGCTGAACTTGTTTTTTTTTTAAGTGAAATATTTGAAAGATTTGAATCCCTACTCTACATCCCCTCTTGACCAGTTGGCTGACTTCTGCACATGCGCACTGGTGTTGTGACGTCACTGAGCTTCCACCGTGGCTCTGCTTAACAACAATGGATCCAACTGTTATTACCAAACTATTGGAATCTCAAGAAAATGCATATAAGAATGCTATGGAGGTAATGGTGAAACAGCTTAGTGACAGGATAAAATCACTCGAATCCACAGTTTCCGACCTGACGACAAGCCTGGAGTTCAGCCAGAGAGAAATTGATGACCTCAAATCGACTATTAAAATTCATGAGAAAGAAAAGAGTAACGACGAAGAAACAATCGATAATCTATCTCAACAAATAAATTCTGCAAATCAACAAATAACCACCTTAGAAGAATGCTTGAATTACCAAGAAGACTATTCCAGAAGAAACAACATCCGATTAAGCGGTGTAGAGGAGAGACGCGATGGGGAGACCTGGGAGCAAACAACGACGATGGTATCAGCCCTGATAGCCGATATATTACAGCTAGAAGGCATGATGTTGGAGAGGGCTAACAGGGTGGGACCACTTCGTGATGACAAACCTCGCACCATACTGGCTCATTTCTCCCACTACTGTGACAGAGAGACGGTCATGCGAAATGCCAAAAAGTTGAAAGGCACCAAGATCTACCTTAATGATGACCTGTGTGCCGCATCACAGGCAATGAAATCTGCACAGATGCCACAACTAAAAAAGGCTAGATCAGAAGGGAAATTTGCCTACTTTAAACATACGAAGCTCATCGTGAAGGAACGATACAACACCGAGAGTGTGGCTGGTGCTGTGGGTGGCGTGGATGAGGAGTTGACCAGGATTGGTATTGCAGGGGTGGGGGGCACAGGAGTGGTGGGGAGAGTGTTATGTCATCACCCGCAACCCCTCCTGCCGTGTCTCCTGCCACGGGAGCTATAAAACGCTCGCACCCTAAACCAATAAATGGCCGGAAGAACCCGGTAAGATATGGTAGAAGTAAATGGTAGCTTGTAAGTCAGTAATGTAAAAGTAGTATAATTTATTTCTTCACCATGGCTGTAAATAGATACCTCCCATACTATTCCATTAGTGACGATGAACTTATATGTATCAATGAGCTTGATAAGATGATATTTAACCCACTTGATCTTGAAAATGAAATAGATTTGTTTTTGAATAATATGAGAAATGCAACCAACACTTTTTCAATTTATATATACTTAAATGAACTGTATTCAAATTTAAATAAATCTAATGCATTTTCGGTTTCGTGCATGAACATTAG
Organism: Halocaridina rubra; assembly: GCA_037179515.1. NCBI lineage: Eukaryota > Metazoa > Arthropoda > Malacostraca > Decapoda > Atyidae > Halocaridina > Halocaridina rubra. The sequence goes on from JAXCGZ010022880.1 coordinate 24,718, forward strand.
AAGTCTTGCAACTGTTTAACAGAAAATAATATATGTGATGTAATGGGTTTTTCGGAGACTAGGCTGGATAATGATATTGAATCATTGTATAATATAACAGGGTACAATATGTTCACTCAGAACAGAGACAGGAAAGGTGGAGGTGTATGTATGTATGTAGCTAATAAGTATAGCTCGAGTGTTATAAAGGAGCGCAGTATGATGGAACGATTCATTGAATGTGTTAGTGTACAGGTACTTAACGGTAAGGAAAATTGCTTCTTTGCATCTGTATATAGACCACCAAAGGGGAACATGCCTGAATTCCTTGAAGTTTTACTGAAAGTATTTGATTTTGCAGCAAGAAAAAAGTACAAAACTATTTATTTATTCGGTGATTGGAACTTAGATTTGTTTAAAATAAATGATCAAAGAGTAACTGATTTTATAAACTTAATGTATTCACGTGGCTGCTTTCCAATAACTACTAAACCTAAGAGAGTAACTGAAATAGTGCATCTCTAATCGATCATATCTGGACCACAAATCTTGAAGACAACATAAGTAATTACATAGTGTACACCGACATAACAGATAATTTCGCAGTATACTCCCAGTTTAAAAAAGAACATAAATTTGATGCATATGTAGACAAAAGACATTACTCTGATGATAACATAGTTAAATTTACTATTGATATATTACATGGAAAATGGCAACATATCATTGTCCTAAATAATGCAAATGAAGCTTTTAATAAATTTCACTGTACATTTAGAGATAAATTTCTAGACTGCTTTCCTCTAAGAAAATCGACTAAATAATAAAAACAACAGATGCCCACACATAACTGCAGGATTAAAAAATAGTATCAAAGAAAAACACCGATTAGAAAGGCTTGCATCAAAATGGCCTTTGTCTTTTGGAACCAGATATAAAGCTTACAGGAACAAATTAGTAACTACTCCGAGCTGCAAAAAATAGATATTTTCAGGATAAGCTTAAGAAGGAACAAGGAAACAGCAAGTCCACCTGGAATACAATAAACAGCCTAATGGGACGAAAACAAATTAATCATTCAAAGGAAATCAAATTAAAAAATGATAATGACCACACTGCTAATATCTTTAATAATCATTTCTTAACTATAGCACAACCAACACAGGAACAACAAAATGTGCGACAAAACTCACACCAACAGTTTCTTAATAATCCACCAGACTTTTCATTTTACTTGTATCCTGTAGCAAGGGAGGAAGTCACTAAATATATAAAAACCTTAAAACCAAATACAGCGCCGGGATATGAGGAAATTCCATCAAAACTACTCCAGGTCACTGCCCATTACATTGGTACCCCACTTACCCACATAATCAATCTATGTTTTCAGCAAGGATGTTTTCCAGACACACTAAAAAGTGCTAAAGTAATACCTATATTTAACTCAGGCACTGTAGATGATGAAAATAACTATAGACCTATATCTATCTTACCATCATTAAGTAAAGTGTTTGAAAAAGCAATTGTTCACAGACTTAAAGAATTCCTTAAAAAGTTCAACCTATTATCCAAAAATCAATATGGATTCCGTAATAATAAGACCACTGACAAAGCTATAATGAACTTCACAAGGGATGTTTATCAAAATTTGGAAAATAAAAACTTTGTTGCAGGGGTTTTCCTAGACTTGTTCAAAGCATTTGACTCATTAGACCATGATATACTAATAGAAAAACTAACTTGTGTGGGTATTAGGGGAACACCATTGCAGTTTATTAAGAGCTACTTCAAAAATAGAAAACAAGCCGTATATTGTAATGGGAAAGCATCTTTGTTGCAAACTATTGAGAGGGAAGTACCACAGGGATCAATACTGGGCCCATTGTTATTTTTAGTTTATATAAATGATATTTTCAATGCCAGTAATAAATTCAAATATATTCTTTATGCAGATGACACCAACCTTCTCTTGCATGATAATAACCTTGACCACCTGCATTCTGTTTTAAACAGTGAACTAGAAAAAATTAACAACTGGGTCCCTGTTAATAAATTAAAGCTAAATGTTTCCAAAACTGACTATATCTTATTTCAAAATAGATCTGTAGTACACAATATTGGTCAAGTTAATATGAATGGGTATGAAGTTAAAAGAGTTGCTTGTAAGAAATTTTTGGGAGTAATTATTGATGAAAATTTAAGTTGGAAATATCATATTCAATCTGTCTGCTCAAAACTGTCCAAGACGTGTGAATTTTGTGTAAAATTCGACATAACCTAACAAATGAGGCCTTAAAAAGCATATACTATTCCCTGTGTTATCCTCATATTATATACTGTTTGTCCATCTGGGGTTGTACTTGGCCGTCAATTGTAAGGGATGTATTTGTAACTCAGAAAAGACTGATTAGAACTATTACATATAGTGGAAAATATGACTCAACTTCCTCTTTATTCAAGGAGTTAAACTTGCTTAAATTTAATTACTTGATACAATATTTCTGTCTTATTATTATACATAGTGATGTTAATGATAACAGAAAATTATTTAGATTAATTCAACACAACCATAGAACCAGAGGTAACAATAAAAATATGATATGTCCACAGCCGAGAACAACCTTGTACAAATTTTCTATTCACTGTTTTGGCCCAAAATGTTGGAATGCATTACCAGAAGATTTAAAAACAATAACAGGCACAACTTTATTTAAAAAGAAACTCAAACAGCATTTATTTACTAGGCAAAATCAAGCAGCTGTTGATTAATAATTAATACAGTATTGGTGTATCATTATGTCCAGCTTAAGGTTAGGCTACTGTTTTGTTTTATTACAAGATAAGTATGAGATTGCTATACTGCCGTCATACTTTAAATTGTGTGAAATGTATATTAAACTGCTTGCTCAGCAGGCTAGTGCCTCTGAATATAATGTACATATTTATTCCTGTATGTATACTAAATATCTGGCAATAAAATCTATGACTATGACGTATGCCAGCAACAATCATCCTGTATGTATACTAAATATTTGGCAATAAAATCTATGACTATGACGTATGCCAGCAACAATCATCCACAAAGGTAAATACAGCACTGTATTTCTATAATTAATGTAATTTTAATTTTACAGAGTATATTGCATATACCTGTATTATATTTCATGTTTTTGATGAGTCAAAAAATTTTAAAATGACTATTTGTTGTGACCTGGAATGGATTAACTGAATTTACATGCTTTTCAATGGGAAAATTAAATCCAACCCAAGAACACATTTTGGAAACGGATTAAGTTCATGGGTAAGAGTCACTACTGTGTGTATATATATATATATATATATATATATATATATATATATATATATATATATATATATATATATATATATATATATATATATATATACCTTGTTCCTTTTATACGAAATTGCAATAACGCCCCCAAAAAATAGTAAAAAATTCTAATTTCGCGAATGCATCTCAACACTTTCTGATCTAACCTATCCGGCAGCTTCATTCCAACATCCGTTCTCTGCCAAACATCCTCATTTCTTACTCTATCTATTCTGGATACACCAATCATACCTCTCAAACACCTCATCTCCATTCCATTCAATTTGTTTCTTTCATCCTGTGACAGAGTATTTCGCTCAAAGTCACCAGAGGCTGTTAGATGCCTTAAGTAATTTAGTAACTTGTGTTTCGCTCAAAGTCACCAGAGGCTGTTAGATGCCTTATTAAGTAATTTAGTAACTTAACTGTCATTTTTCTAACTAAAAAAATAATTCCCACTTCTTGACATTTGCAGATTATGATTATTTGCAATTTATATTTTAGCTTATAGCTAATTTTAAATATACCTTATTTACTCTTCTTGTACGTGTAGAAGTATAGTCCCGATATAAAGGCTGCTCCTATTTTTCATATCTTCTGTGAACTCACCAGATACGTTTTATTTACAATTTTCTTATTATAAAAATTGTTCTTGCTAATGATTTAGTTATAAATTTGACCTTGCTGCTATGTCATTAGCCTGTCTAGATATATCAGTAGCTTCTTTATTATTTGAGTATTTAAATTCCGTCTCCTACGAGTAAAGAACGTTCTGGAGATTGTTTACCAGTAACCTAACTTTTCATTATTATTCTCGTTTTATTTTATTTGCTTCCACTTGTTGCACCTAAAAATACTGTCTCTCCCTTGCATCTCTGCTATAATTGCCTGCCAGGGACCACCACTAAAATAGTCCTTAAATGATATCAGCGCCAGTTACTGCTCTAAAAATGTATCCTACAGATGAACTCACCAGGAGGGACAATGAGGCGTCCTCATTTTGGCGCCCAAAGATCCCAGAGGCAACATCTCGCCCGAGCAGTCTAAGTTTATTTCAAACCTTATTTACGTGGCATCTTCACAGGAATTCATCTGGCACAACAAGGTGAGGGATAGTGTATGGTAAAGCTTGTGGGTCAAGCAAATTGGTTTTTCGAGAATTAGTTACATTCGTTACTGGCTAAATCTTACCAATTTTTTCTCAGATTCCATTCCCATACAAACGAAATTTTGTAGATTCCCTAACTGGAATCTCACTTGCCAAAGTTAATTCCTTAACCTGGAGATTACAGCTGATATACATTGCTAAGAAGTTTCTTTTCATTGAATGTGATAAACGAAAATCTCATCCTCTGAAGACTGGCTATGAGCCTGTAAAAATCTATCTCTTTTTCCTAATAAATTCTAATTTCATTTCACCTCTTTCTATCATCGTAAATAAAGTGTTTTACATCAAAAACTCGTCAATAAAGCTATTTGCTATATAAATTGCAAATAATTAATCATTTAGCTAAAGTGTTTTATGCTATAAACTGCAAATAATTAAAAGGTAATTTTACCCTGTTGGCTTTGCAAATATTTCCTGTTACCCACAATTTAATGAATGCATACTGTATTTATCTTGCTAATTCTTCATATGTTGGGGATAAGGTGTTTTGAGTTATAAGTTGCAAATACCTCAAAAGATGGTTTTGCACCCTCTTCTTTTCATTGCAAACAGTTCTTGATAACCAAAAGTGAATGAATACTGTATTTATCTCGTAGATTCTTCCTTTATCCTAAATAGAGTGTTTTACCATATTAATTGTATATCAGTAATAAGCATTGCAACTTTTGTGGTTGCCCACAATTTAAGGAATACATACAGTACTGTATTTGTCTTGCTTATTCTTCATTTATTGTGAATAAATTGTTTTCCTTTAATACCAGTAAAGAATTAATGGTTTTGTATGCTATTATGGTAGCATAAATATTTCTGGTTAGCTGTGAATAACCAATATATTTTCATCCAGTAGAATGACATTGGAAACTCATTATATGTGTGCTCATGCTTTCAGTTTCCCATTATAAACAGTGTGTCATTTCTGTTACTGAAATTGCAGTGTCCTGTATTCTACTCTGCCTATGTGACAGAGGTAATCGTTGAGTTGAGGCCAAAGTCTTGGCATACGTCCGTGGTGCCGGGAAACGAAATTGTGCTCACCACCTCCGGGATTCGAGGCAGCATTTCATAAAATTTAATTAGAAAATTCAATTCTTTTAATGTCATTGCATTTCCAAAATTAAAAGAAAGTTGAATTCTGAGTTTCACTTAACCGACTAATGGTAAAAGAGATGGGGTGTTCAAGTACAAATATCTGTCCTGTCTGTTTGTGAGCTCTTAATTGAGCTCGGTACTTTGAGTCCCCTTAGTAAAATAGAATCTTAACAACACTCAACCATCCTAACCCCAACAAGATTGGCGCCCGAACAGGGACCCGAACAGACAGACAGATTTTGATAAATTTATTTTTATTTTGCTTTTAAAAATTGCACATGAAACCCGATTACCATTGGCTCGATTATTGAAATGAATGAATCTTAGGCTGTACACGAAAATTTTCGCACTAGAGACGTTGCGGATAAGAAATTTTTTTTTATTTTCAATATTATGGTAACTAATATTTTCTTGTTTTCCATGTGGTAAACAATATTTCCGGAAATCTACATGAGATTATGTGGTAACAGACTTAAGAAATCTTGCATGACGAGAAGACGTGTTATTTAAAATTTCATTTATTTGCGTGATAAGATTGAGTTTTAAAGCATTTGTGTTTTATATATCCGTTAAAGGGTGATACTTGTTAGGAATTGTTTATATTTCCTTGGGATTTGGGAATTGGGAGAAAGCATATTAAGTATTTTTGCTTATAATTGTGTTTTATATTCAAGCATCGACTGCTCATAGATTGGGAAGAAAATTTTGGTGTCATTTTTCGAGCCTAGGCTAAGCCATTCATGTGTCTGAGTTGTCACTTGAAAATAAATTTTCTCATTACTAGTAGACATGTGTAATCTGGCTGCCTAGTAAGCTGTTAGCTTATCGTTGGTGTATTTTGCATAGAATATGTGTCCTTTTGGTAACACTCCAGAATTTTACTTATGACATTTTATTTGTGGGTACTGCCATATACGTGCTCATACGCAGGCACGACCGCTATACTGTACTTGTTTGTATTACTTACGACATTTTATTTGTGGGTACTGCCATATACGTGCTCATACGCAGGCACGACCGCTATACTGTACTAGTTGTACTCTCTGGCACTGGGTGGTAGTCGGTAAAATTCGTTGTTGCTCATTCCTTTCATTTGCACCATAACCGCAGGTACTGCCATGTATTGCTGTTAAGCAGGCACAACTGCCATTCTGTATTACCAGTGTTTCATGCACTGTTTTGCAACATTTTGCTGCTGTTGCACTTGATTGTATTTTGAGTCACTTTTATGGTGAGGTTTTGAGATCACTTTTACGTTAAAGTTTGAACTGTGGTGTTGAATTTTTTTTTTCTCCTTGGTGTTGTGTGGTTCCTTCATTTTTTTTGTCTACGATTGTAGAGATTTTTTTTTTTTTTTTTTTTGTGGTTGTTTGGCCACTTCGTTATTGACTGTTTAGGAAACAACCATGGAAACCAGGCAGTCACAGGAAACAAACATGGAAACCATCGAAACATTCGATGAGGAGCGTTACCTGGAAATAATGATTGCTAGGGGTGAGAGATACGGTCTTCCCCCAGGGCAGAAGCTCTTCGAATGGGCTCATGAGAAGATGGTTGAACGCCGAGATAAGCTGGTGAAGAGAGCAAGTGATGAGGCACAGGCACAAGCACAACATGAACATGAGCTTGCGCTTGCTCGGCTTCGAGCGGGAATCCCAGACAGTAGTCCTTTATCCGGAAATAGAGATTACAGGAACGGGAAGCACAAGAGCCCCTTGCAGAACTTCAATCGTCCAGCTCATCCTCTTCACACTCCTAAGCCTTATTACGGCCATGCACCCACACTCAAGAAGGATGACCCGGTAAGACCTAAGCCTCAGCAATTCAGAGGCAAAGGCCATTACTCTGCTCCACCTTCCCAGGGTTTTCAGCCAAACTCTAAGAGCCACCACGCTCCCTCACACACCAGCGGCCCACATAGCCGTCTGGCCACTCACTCAGCCCATGTTGTGGAAACAGGGCCAATGAGGATAATGCCGAGGAACCACCACACAAACTTGCCAATGTGGAATTCATCGAACATGATGATCTGGAAATGATCCCAAAATGCCTAGAAACCATAAATGGCGTGGAAGCTGAGATAGCCCTTGACACAGGGGCCAATGGCATACTTGTTGACGAGAGATTCGTCAGGATGAAGATTTTACCAGCAAAGTCGTTCGTGTGCGGGTTGCTGAAGGAACACCCCAAATACGACGCTGCTGTGTCATTAACCTGGATTGCAAATACTACAAGGGAAAAGCCCCAGCTGAGGCAATGATTGGGCTTATGTACCCTGTGTACCCTGTCTTGATGGGTCGTGCACTGAACCTAGTTCCTACTTTCCAGGCCGACCTCTACCATAAGGATATTTCTCGTTATAACTTCCCTCGGGGGGAGTCACATGAAGCCACTTCAGCAGACACTCCTGGCCTCGATGCCAAGAATTTGGATGATTCTCCGACTGACTCCGTTGAGTCTGCTGCAGTCAGTACACGTAATGTGGAACGCGGAGAGTTTCCCCCTCCTTTACCAGATGATGCACCTCTAGAGCCATTGAAGTCCTGCCCAGACTTTGCCAAAATGGCATACTTTGCCAAATTGCCCCAGCCTCAAACGCTGGATACAGCAGGCCACCGAGGGAAGGACCTTCACAGTGAGAGGAGGAGGCCAGATCACTTACGCCCTTGAAGATGGAGTACTTCGTAGACATGTGACTAAAGATGGCCACACCTTTAAACAGTTGGTGGTGCCCGCTTCGTTGCACCGCCAGGCTATGTATGTGGCACACCATTTACCTCTGAGTGGACACAGAGGCAAAGCAAAAACTCGGCATGTCCTTCAGAAGGCTTTTGCATGGCCAAACATGTACGCCGAGGTAGACAGATATGTAGGCTCCTGCCCTGTCTGTCAATCCACCTCAACGGCACCGGTACCAAAAGTTCCCATGGGGATAACTAAGCTCTCAATGGAGCCATTTTCCAAGGTCACTATTGACATATTAGGTCCTATTAATCCAGCTTCGTCCACGGGGAAACAGTTCCTCCTGGTATATGTTGACCTGGCAACAAGGTACCCAGATGCAGTGCCACTGTCTTCTATCACAACTGAAGCAGTCACTCATGCCCTATTTGAAATCTGCTCCAGGGTTGGCTTTCCTGAGCAGGTCACTTCTGACAATGGAAGTCAGTTTACAAGTAGGCACTTTGAGGCTTTCTGTAACCTTTTAGAAATGAAGCACATTTGTACGAGTGTCTATCATGCCCAATCAAATGGAGCATGCGAACGCTATAACGGGACATTGAAGAGATGTTTGCGCAAGCTAGTGATAGATATACCTAGGCAGTGGGACAAGTACGTCCCTGCTGCACTTTTCTCCTTCAGAGACACGCCCCACAACGCTACTGGATACTCGCCTTTCGAGCTGATTTATGGTCATAAGGTCAGAGGCCCAGTAGAATTCTTGGCAGAATGTTGGGATTCACCTACCATCGAAGATGACGATAGGGATATCTATGAGTATATTTTGAAGTTTTCATCTCACCTCAAAAAGGCTTGGAAAACTGCACAATTAGCCATTAAGGGTCACCAGCAGACTGCCAAGCTCCTCTTTGACAAGCGTGCGCGGCATCGTGCCCTGACACCCGGAGATCGAGCTCTGTTACTTCTTCCAATAGATACCCGCAAACTAATGCTACGCTGGAAAGGACCGTACACTGTGGTACACCGGGTGACCCCTGACAATTATGTGCTAAATGTTGATGGCAATAACCGGAAATACTACATTAACCAGCTGAAGCTTTATTGTGAGGACCCGGAGGCCCACAGGGATCCTGCGCTGGCACTCCCAGCAACCCCTATAGATGCCCCCAGCATCAACAGAACCTCCGAGGCTGCAGCAACACAGGTGCTCCATTATAGCCACCCCTTACCTCCTATATTGGAATACTCCACCCTTGCAGTGGAGACAGACTTACGGGAGTGGAATTTTTCGGAAGAAGCCCCTCTGGCCGCAGCCACCGCCCTTGCAATTGAAGACATAAGCTTAGCTTTTGATGATGGTAAGGATCCTGCCATTCCCACACACCAAAAGGAAAGTGTGAGTAATTGCATTATTAACTCCAGACTGCAACCGAGTCAACGGGAACAGCTGAACAAGCTATTAGAGGACTATGAGAACGTCTCCAACGATCTCCCAGGCATTACTGCTACTCTTGAGCATCATATCAGATTGACTGACCCAAAGCCATTTCGGCATTCCTATGGTTCTCCCCACCAGCTGTCCTTACGGCTGAAGGAAGATCTTGACACTTGGGTCCGCCTCGGAATAGTTGAAAAGAGCATTTCGCCTTGGTGTTCGCCATTACTGGCAGTGCGTAAGCGAGATGGCAGTCACAGGTTCTGCCTTGACTGTCGTAAGCTTAACTCCCGTACCATCTTTGATGGAGAGCCCATTGCTGACGCCGAGCATATTTTCTCGTTGCTCTCTCAAGCCCGTTACCTGTCCAAGTTGGATCTGGCCAGTGGATTTTGGCAAGTCCCGTTGAGCGAGACTACCAAGCCTCTTACAGCTTTTTCCACAAGATATGGTCTATACCAGTTCAGGGTCATGCTTTTTGGTATGGTAAATGCCCCTGGCTGCTTCAGCACTCATGAGGATAGTACTACATGATCTTGACAATGTTTCATGCTTTATAGACGACATCCTGGTGCATTCTCAGGATTGGTCATCGCACCTCAAGACCCTCCGCAGAGTTCTCACTTGTCTGAACCAGCATGGACTTCATTTAAAGCCTTCCAAATATGAGATTGGTTTCACGCAATTGCAGTATCTCGGCCATGTGGTTGGAGAAGGAGTTATGTCCCCTTTACATGACAGGGTACAATCCATTAAGGATATGGAGAAACCTGCTACTGTCACTCAACTGATATCATTCCTGGGTAGTGTTGGCTACTACCAACGGTTCATTCCACACTTTAATACTATCGCTGCCCCTTTGCAGCAAATGACCTCCGCGAAGCAAGGTAAAACCTCCCCTGTCCAATGGACAGATGAAGCGGAGAGAGCATTTTTCAAGCTCTGAGAAGCATTGGCGGGTGAGCCAGTATTACAACTGGTAAACCCTGATTTTCCATTTATCTTGCAGACTGACGCCTCAGACGAAGGCCTGGGTGCCGTACTCTTGCAAGCCCGATCAGACAACTCAGCAGAAGTAGCTCCAGTGCGATATGCAAGCCGCAGGCTTCGCCCTGCAGAGCGAAATTACTCCACCGTGGAGAAGGAAGCTCTAGCTGCATATTGGGCCATAAAGAAATTTGAAGTCCATCTGTATGGGCAACATTTTACACTGAGAACCGACCACCGACCTCTCCTATATTTACAGACTGCAGACAAGCTAAATCCTCGCCTGAAAAGGTGGGCACTTTACCTGAATCTTTTCAAATTCACTGCCCAACATGTTCATGGCAAGGACAATGACCTTGCTGATCTACTAAGTCGACGGTCGTTCCCCTAAAATGAGGAAGCTGGTGCTGTTAGCCTAAAGTTGACTAGTCGGTAAAGATTACTTCTCTAATGTGTTGTTTATTTTTTATGTTTATCTTTTATGTCTTTAATACTGTACTGTACGTGTTTATTTTAGCGTACAAACGTTATTCCTAATGGAAGACGAAAAAGATGAAGAATAATTCTTTGATCGTAGTTTTATATTTCCCTTTGTGGGACTTTGAAAGCCAGAACATGGCGGAAACATTTTAGTGTTGAATAACTGAAACTGTTTTAAATCCAGTCGCCAATGTTAATGACGACGTGGTTCAAATTTTTCATTTGCGTATACTGTATTTTTTTTTGTATATTATATTATTGCCTTCTTGCATGTGAAGCATTCATAAACTTAAATATTGATATTCACTGATATCTAATTGTGATTTAATTTTCTTGAAATTTGAATTTGATCACATTTCTGTTATGTTTTGCATGTCATTTAATGTTTTGTTTATGAGACCTGTTCACTCTTCCTAATAGTATAATATGTTCCAGTGGTGGATCCCATTCTTATTGTTCATTTGTTCTTTTCCATGAGAAGGATATTTCATCCCTCATAATAACACTGAAGTCACAGTAACTTCCTCTCTTCTTTTTTTCGTCTTCTGTAGTAGAATTTTGCTAAATCAATATTCTCTAGAAAGGCCCTTTGTGACAGAGTGTTTCACTCAAAGTCACCAGAGGCTGTTAGATGCCTTATTAAGTAATTTAGTAACTTAACTGTCATTTTTCTATCTAAAAAAATAATTCCCACTTCTTGACTTTTGCAGATTATGATTATTTGCAATTTATATTTTAGCTTATAGCTAATTTTAAATATACCTTATTTACTCTTCTTGTACGTGTAGAAGTATAGTCCCGATATAAAGGCTGCTCCTATTTTCCATCTCTTCTGTGATCTCACCAGATACGTTTTATTTACAATTTTCTTATTATAAAAATTGTTCTTGCCAATGATTTAGTTATAAATTTGACCTTGCTGCTATGTCATTAGCCAGTCTAGATATATCAGTAGCTTCTTTATTATTTGAGTATTTAAATTCCGTCTCCTACGAGCAAAGAACGTTCTGGAGATTGTTTACCAGTAACCTAACTTTTCATTATTATTCTCGTTTTATTTTATTTGCTTCCACTTGTTGCACCTAACAATACTGTCTCTCCCTTGCATCTCTGCTATAATTGCCTGCCAGGGACCACCACTAAAATAGTCCTTAAATGATATCAGAGCCAGTTACTGCTCTAGAAATGTATCCTACAGAGGAACTCACCAGGAGGGACAATGAGGCGTCCTCATTTTGGCGCCCAAAGATCCCAGAGGCAACATCTCGCCCGAGCAGTCTAAGTTTATTTCAAACCTTATTTACGTGGCATCTTCACAGCAATTTATCTGGCACAACAAGGTGAGGGATAGTGTATGGTAAAGCTCGTGGGTCAAGCAAATTGGTTTTTCGAGAATTAGTTACATTCGTTACTGGCTAAATCTTACCAATTTTTTCTCAGATTCCATTCCCATACAAACGAACTGGAATCTCACTTGCCAAAGTTAATTCCTTAACCTGGAGATTACAGCTGATATACATTGCTAAGAAGTTTCTTTTCATTGAATGTGATAAATGAAAATCTCATCCTCTGAAGACTGGTTATGAGCCCATAAAAATCTATCTCATTTTCCTAATAAACTCTAATTTCATTTCACCTCTTTCTATCATCGTAAATAAAGTGTTTTACGTCAAAAACTCGTCAATAAAGCTATTTGCTATATAAATTGCAAATAATTAATCATTTAGCTAAAGTGTTTTATGCTATAAACTGCAAATAATTAAATTTTTTTTTTTTAACCTTTATTTCCATTTCATTACAATGGGTATTCGTCAGCCAGGGCAAGCCCCACCCCCACTGTGATGTCCAACCACAGCAGTCCTGCCAGTAAACAGCTTAAACTCTCGGTCTTGGACGGGACCGATCTTTCGACCTCGTGAATGCGAAGCCAGCGCGTTACCAAAAAAGGTAATTTTACCCTGTTGGCTTTGCAAATATTTCCTGTTAACCACAATTTAATGAATGCATACTGTATTTATCTTGCTAATTCTTCATATGTTGGGGATAAGGTGTTTTGAGTTATAAGTTGCAAATACCTCAAAAGGTGGTTTTGCACCCTATTATTTTCATTGCAAACAGTTCTTGATAACCAAAAGCGAATGAATACTGTACTTATCTCGTAGATTCTTCCTTTATCCTAAATAGAGTGTTTTACCATATTAATTGTAAATCAGTAATAAGCATTGCAACTTTTGTGGTTGCCCACAATTTAAGGAATACATACAGTACTGTATTTGTCTTGCTTATTCTTCATTTATTGTGAATAAATTGGTTTCCTTTAAAACCAGTACAGAATTAATGGTTTTGTATGCTATTATGGTAGCATAAATATTTCTGGTTAGCTGTGAATAACCAATATATTTTCATCCAGTAGAATGACATTGGAAACTCATTATATGTGTGCTCATGCTTTCAGTTTCCCATTATAAACAGTGTGTCTTTTCTGTTTCTGAAATTGCAGTGTCCTGTATTCTACTCTGCCTGTGTGACAGAGGTAATCGCCGAGTTGAGGCCAAAGTCTTGGTATACGTCCGTGGTGCCAGGAAACGAAATCGTGCTCACCACCTCCGGGATTCGAGGCAGCATTTCATAAAATTTAATTAGAAAATTCAATTCTTTTAATGTCATTGCATTTCCAAAATTAAGAGAAAGTTGAATTCTGAGTTTCATTTAACCGACTAATGGTAAAAGAGATGGGGGGTTCAAGTACAAAAATCTGTCCTGTCTGTTTGTGAGCTCTTAACCGAGCTCGGTACTTTGAGTCCCCTTAGTAAAACAGAATCTTAACAACACTCAACCATCCTAACCCCAACACATTCTCTCTTGCATTCCAAGTCTCTGCTCCATACAATGCTGTCGGCACAATCATACCTTCATATATCCTTCTCTTTGCATTCATTCCCAAATATCTATTTCTCATTACACTTTTCAACCCACCTAGACATTTAGTAGCTTCCATCACTCTATGATTTACCTCTACATCCACTCGTCCACTCCTTGATACATGTGACACCAGATACTTAAAACTCTCAACTTCTTCAAGCAACTCCCCATTCACTCCTACATTAAATCTGCCAACATTAACACTCCTCATGCATCTCATGACTTTACTTTTACCAATATTCACACGCAACTTCCTTCTTTCACACACACTAATAAACTCAGTCACCAAATGATTCAATTCATTTTCAGTATCAGCCACCAGTACAGTATCATCCGCAAATAGCAACTGACTCAATTTCCACAACCTTTCCTCCTCACCCACTAGTTCCAAGCCTCTGTTTAATACTCTTTCATTTACTTCCCTTACCACTCCATCCATATACACATTAAATAACAATGGCGACATTACACAACCTTGATGTAACCCAACATTCATCTCAAACCAATCACTCATATCATTCCCAACTCTCACGCACGCTCTACTATTCATGTAAAATCTCTTCAACGTATTCAACAAACTTCCACTTATTCCATACAGTTGCAACACTCTTCACAACCCCTCTCTATCTACCCTGTCATACGCTTTCTCTAAATTCATAAAGGCCCAAAAAGTGTCCCTACCTTTCTCCAAGAACTTCTCACACACCTGTTGTACCGCAAACACCTGATCCACACATCCTCTTCCTTTCCTGAACCCACACTGTTCTTCCTCAATCAATCTCTCAATACCTTCCCTAATTCTCTCGATTAACACTCTTCCATATACCTTACCAACTACTCTCAACAAACTAATTCCCCTAAAACTACTGCACTCATACTTATCTCCCTTCCCTTTGTAAAGTGGAACTACACATGCACTCCTCCAATCAACTGGGACCCTCCCTTTCCTGAAACATACATTCAACAACCTAACCATCCATTCTACTAATGCCTCCCCACCTTTTGACAAGCATTCAGCAAGACACCCATCTATCCCTGGCGCTTTACCTGCTTTTGTTGCTCTCAATGCTAAATATACCTCCTCTTTTGTTATTTCTCTATCATTCTCATCGCCTAACATTGGCATTCTCCATTCGTTTTCCACAGCCACATCTCTGCCTCTCTATCATCTTCCTCATTCAGTAGGTTCTTGCAATATTCAGCCCATCTCTCTCTCACCTTTAATTCATCCACTAGCAATTTCCCATCTGCTCCTTTCACCCTCTCCTCCCTACCACATTCACTTTTCCTCACTCTTTTCACTTCATCCGAAACATCCTTTTATTCCTTTTAAAATTCTCAGACAAGCATCTGCCCCACTTTACATATGTTTCTCTCTTTGCCTCCCTCACCACGTGCTTCGCTAACCTCCTCTTTGAATAATACCTTTCATACGTCGCTACATTACCTACCTGCACCCATACCTCGTAAGCCTGCTTCTTTTCAGCCACTACTGCACTCACCTGCTCATTCCACCATTCACTACCTTTCGTTTTACTTCCAACAGTTAGTCTCCTTCCACACACTGCCTCGGCACACTTCATAACCTCCTCCTTGAAACAGCCCCATTCTTCTTCCACTCCCACCTCCACTTTCTCTTTCACTACATTCCACACATTTCTCACACTAGCCTTATACTCACAGTCTTTCTGTATCTTATACAATTCAATCACTTTTAGCACCTCTCTTCTTCTCTCGCTTCTCCTCTTTCTCCACTTTTCTCCCACTCTCACTCTACTTTCCACTAAATGATGGTCAGATATTCCACCATTAGCTCCTATCAGTACATTCACATCCAATACTCTTCCAATCACCCTCCTGTTCACCACAACATAATCCATTAATGCTCTGTCAACACCTATTCCATTATTCACTCTGACCCATGTATAATTGTGTACATCCTCCTTTTTAAATACAGTATTAGAAATCACCATCTCTCTCTCAATACACATTTCTATCATTTTCTTTCTATTCTCATTCCTACCAGGTACTCCATACTTCCCAATTACATCATCCACTGGCTCATACCCTACTCTAGCATTTAAATCTCCCATCAACACCACATTCACATTCATTCCCAAGTCTTCAAAATACTTGTTCAATTTCATCCAAAATTCTTCTCTTTCTACATCACTTCTTTCACTGCCAGGGCCATATGCACTCACAAACGCCCAAGCCTCACATCCCAGCCTCATTTTAGCCACTATTATTCGAGAAGATACTTCCTTCTATTCTACCACACACTTATTCATCTTTTCACTTAATAACAGAGCCACTCCCTCTCTTCCTCTCCCTTTCTCAATTCCAGACACCCTACCTACCACTCTCCCAAATGTCACCTCACCATTCCCTTTTATCTTAGTTTCGATCAATGAAAGTACATCCATCTTTCTCTCCACAAACATACTCCCTATCACCTCCCTCTTACTTTCATTTACACCACAACCACGCACATTCAGAGACCCAATTATTAGGGTTCTGGCTGGATCTCTCCAGCCAGAATACCCCCACATCTCTTGGCTACTCGTGGGAAGTAAAATAAAGAGGAGGGGGATTCCCAGTCCCCTTGCTCCGCCCCATTTAGTCGACTTTTACGACACGCAGTGGAACACGGAGGAAGTATTCTTGACCCCCATCCCTCAGGGGGAATATATATATATATATATATATATATATATATATATATATATATATATATATATATATATATATATATATATATATATATATATATATATATATATATATATATATATATATATATACATAGTAACCCCTCACTATATCGCAGTTCACCTATCGCGGATTCAGTGCATCGGGTTTTTTTTTTGGGCGAGTTTTTTTTTTCTAGGTATATGCGAAAATATAAAAAAATAAAAAATTTCAGTATTTTCAGTATTTTATTGAAAAAAATTTTCATTATTGATACAAAAATGTATTTCCAAGCCTAAGAATAATAAAACAGTAAGAAATAGTAAAAAAAAAAAACCATAAATTTGAACATGTAACTCTACACCATAGAAAGTACGATACCAGTATCAGCGTTTCGAAAAACCCAAAGGGTCACACCTACGTGAGCTTGCATATATTAAAATTTCCAGTAGCTTCATTATTTTATTGATAAAAAAATGTATTTCTTAGCCTAAGAATAATAAAACAGTAAAAAACATAAAAAATCACATTATTACACCATGTAAAATACGATACCGGTATCAGCGTTTTGGAAAACGAAAAGGGTCGCACCTACGTGAGCTAGTACACATTGAAATTTTCATTATTTTATTGATAAAATAAGTATTTCCTAGCCTAAGAGTAATAAAACAGTAAAAAATAGTTAAAAAAATATATTTAAACATATACACTCACAGTATTGCACCATGTGAAATGCTGTAAGATAGCGTACACTGTACTGGCGTCTTGGAAAATGCAAAGGCTCGCACCTACGTGAGATAGTTCATGGAATGCTATTGGCTGAAAGGGTGGGAGACGACGAATCACAGAATTGTTTTTCTGTATGTTCTGTATCATCGGGTCTGATTGGCATTTTGATTGAAATTTGGTTTTCCCACCATCTTCCATTGTCTCGCCTCACTCGTTCAATCTAACTGACATGTGCGCAGTTTGCGTTGTGCTTATTAATATGTTATGCTTCAGGGGTTGGGTTCTCTCGATAACAGTCTAATATGCCTCAAAAGGCCCCTGTTTACTTTCAAGCGGCTCTTGCAGATATTCTTTAACGTGTGATTTACAAGAGATTCCTCTACTGGGGAAGCATCAGTATTGTTTCCTTTACCTTAACAGGCTCCTCTTCAATTTCAAGCGGCTTCTGCATATCTTCTTTAACGTGTGATTTAAAAGAGATTTCCTCTACTGGGGGAGCATTAGTGTCTTTTTCACAGTTTTCAATGCCATCAACCTCCATCATAGAAGGAGAAGGAATACAATTGGTTTCTGAAGACTGACCTGAATTGAGACCAGTTTGTACAAAGTCCAAAGTATACTGTATTTCAAAACATCACTGATAGGATACTTGGCCTCTCCACATCCATATTTTTCATAATGATCAAGGGTATTCCTATGTACTGTATATTCACTTCACTTCGTAACTGAGCCATGAGGAAATCGAAGAACCTGGCCTTACACTCGAACGTCTGGCAGCCTTGTATGAACATGTGAACGCACTCCAACAACTCTGACCAGAACATGATGATAATATGGTTCGTTCGGTGACCTTCTGCAACCTTCTCGACGATGCCATGTCATTACCACCTCATTCACGGTAAGTGTACCTATCACTTTCATATAAATTTATGCTTGCACGCTGTTATTAATAAAGTAAAGGGTGGTTTGTTAACAGTTCAGGGAGGATTTATACAGTAAATGTAAAAATAAATGTAAAATACCTGTGTACATAGAGGGTGATCCTACTTCGCGGAAATTCATGAGGGATCACTCTATATATATATATATATATATATATATATATATATATATATATATATATATATATATATATATATATATATATACAGTGTTACCCCAGTTATTCGCGTTTCTTGGTTCGCTTTCTCACTGTATAGCTTTTTTTTTTTTTTTTTTTTTTTTTTAATAAATTATTATTTTATTTCATGGGTATATGCAAAAATATTAAAATATTAAAATTTTTTTTTTCAGTATTTTCATTTTTTTTTATTGAAAAAAAAACATATTTCATTATCTAATTGATAAAAAAAAAATTATTTGACAGCCTACGAATAATAAAACAGTAAAAAATAGTAAAAAACATAAATGTAGATAGATAGATACGTTTATTGACCACCTCTTTTGAAAAGTACAGTATACAGTACTCTTTACAAACGGAATATTTGGTCCAAATTACAATGAATAAATACGATAGAGTTTGTACAATCATCAAATAAGTAGATGAATTTTAAATTAATATACATTGTAGTAAAAACTGAATGATATACGTACGTACAGTAAAACTCACAGTATTGCATCATACGAAATAGTGTTCGATAACGTACAATGTATTGGGGTCGCAGCTACGTGAGCTAGCATATATATTTATATTTCCAGTAGTTTCATGATTTTATTGATAAAAAAAACGTATTTCTTAGCCTAAGAATAATATAACAGTAAAAAATAGTAAAAAACATAAATACTAACAGTATTGCAATTTGTAAAACACGATACCGCTATCAGCGTTTCGGACAAAGACTTCCACCATCTTCCATAGTCTCGCCTCACTCGTGTGTGCCATTCACGTTGTGCTTATTATTATTAATATGTTTTGCTTGTGATTTTTTTACTCGCATATTTTAACCTTTGCAATGCCTCTCAAGCATCCTTCATCTTCTAAGGCTTCTTGTAGTGAGCCTAAGCGGCAAAAGAAAATGTTAACCATTGTACACAAAGTGAAACTCTTAGATATGTTGAAAGAAGGAAAAAAGTTTGTGGATGTCGGCCGCTATTTTACGTAAACGTAAAAATTATTGTAAAATATGGAACCTATGTATGTCAAGTCATCATCACCTCATTCACGGTAAGTATTCCTATCACTTTCATAAAAAAATTACGTTGCTTGCTGTTATTTATAATGTAAAGGGTGTTTTTTTAACAGTACAGGGAGGGTTTATACAGTGTAAACATAAAAATACATTAAAATATCCTACTCCGCGGATTTCCTGCTTCGCGCCGGGTCCCGGAACCGAACTACCGCGATAAGGGAGGTAACACTATATATATATATATATATATATATATATATATATATATATATATATATATATATATATATATATATATATATATATATATATATATATATATATATATATATATATATATATATATATAGTGTTAGTGTTACCCCCCTTATCGCGGTAGTTCGGTTCCGAGACCCGGCGCTAACCAGGAAAACCAAGGAGTAGGATCAGCCTATATGTACATAGATATTTTAATGTATTTTTACGTTTACACTGTATAAACCCTCCCTGTACTGTTAAAAAAACACCCTTTACATTATAAATAACAGCAAGCACGTAATTTTTTATGAAAGTGATAGGAATACTTACCGTGAATGAGGTGATGATGACTTGACATACATACGTACAGTATTTTACAATAATTTTTACGTTTACGTAAAATAGTGGCCGACATCCACACATATCTAAGAGTTTCACTTTATCTACAACGGTTAACATTTTCCTTTGCTGCTTAGGCTCACTACAAGAAGCCTTAGAAGATGAAGGAAGCTTGGGAGGCATTGCAAAGGTTAAAATATGCGAGCAAAAAATCACAAGCAAAACATATTAATAATAATAAGCACAACGTGAATGGCGCACACGAGTGAGGCGAGACAATGGAAGATGGTGGAAGCCTTTGTCCGAAACGCTGATAGCGGTATCGTATTTTACATGTTGCAATACTGTTAGTATTAATGTTTTTTTATCAATTTTTACTGTTTTATTATTCTTAGGCTAGGAAATAAGTCTTTTTTTTATCAATAAAATCATGAAACTACTGGAAATATAAATATATATGCTAGCTCACGTAGCTGCGACCCCAATACATCGTACGCTATCGAACACAAGCAAAACGTTTAATAAGCACAACGTGAACGGCGCACATGTGAGTTAGACTGAACAAGTCTTTGTCCGAAACGCTGATAGCGGTATCATATTTTACATGTTGCAATACTGTTAGTATTTATGTTTTTTTTTTACTATTTTTTACTGTTTTATTATTCTTAGGCTAATAAATACGTTTTTTTTATCAATAAAATCATGAAACTACTGGAAATATAAATATATATGCTAGGTCACGTAGCTGCGACCCCAATACATTGTACGCTATCGAACACTATTTCGCATGATGCAATACTGTGAGTTATACTGTACGTACGTATATCATTCAGTTATTAGTACAATGTATATTAATTTAAAATTCATTTGCTTATTTGATGATTGTACAAAATCTATTGTATTTATTCATTGTAATTTGGATCAAATATGCCTTTTGTAAAGATTATACTGTACTTTTCAAAAGAGGTGGTCAATAAACGTATCTATCTATCTAAATTTATGATTTTTACTATTTTTTACTGTTTTATTATTCGTAGGCTGGGAAATAATTTTTTTTTATCAATTAGATAATGAAATATGTTTTTTTCAATAAAAAAAAAATGAAAATACTGAGAATTTTTTTTTAATATTTTAATATTTTTGCATATACCTCCCCCCAAAAAAATAATAATATGCCAAAAAAAAAAAGACCGTGGTACAGTGAAAACGCGAACCAAGAAACGCGATTCAGCGCGGGATCACTGTGTGTGTAGATAGATATATATATATATATATATATATATATATATATATATATATATATATATATATATATATATATATATATATATATATATATATATATATATATATATACCTCACCTAAAGTCGTTAATTGGTTCCAGGAGAGACGACTAAAGTCGAAAAACGACTTAAATCGAATTAGCTTGACTTTAGGCTAGCCTATATATACAGATTTACTGTAGTAGTAGTATAGTTGGGTGGGATATGCCTTTTGCAATGTTCCGGTTTTACGTCACGGACTCCCTTTTCTACCAAGGGCTAGGACGGTTGCCTCCTTGCGAAGGACTTGTTTTGGCAGATGTAATCCTTACGCTGAGTGCATGCCCTTGCTAACCTCAGACCGTGACGGGGCGCGAACCCTCGACCTGACGCCTCAGAGTCGCGGATGCTACCTGTTGAGCCACGGTGACTACGGATATGCCTTTAGCAATGGCTCCCTAGTATTGGTTTTGCTTTGCTAAATTGTTTGTGCAGTTTTTATGATTTGATTTCTTTTTCTACAAATTCTTTTTATAAATTTTTTTCTTTCTTTTTCACTACAATATCTAAATAATATATTAGCAATTATTTCAATTTTCATTTCTATATATGATTGTGCTAAAAAACTATATGTTGTTCTTATTTGTGCATATGCTTCACAAAATAGTAGAATATGTTCCAGGCTCTCTTCACATTGTTCACACGTTGGGCAGGTAGTATCTTTATTTATAAATTTATGTACAGTAAACAAACTAATGAACTCTATTATGCCGTTGGCAACAGGCTTAGCATGGTGGCTAGTGTTGCCAGATAGAGCGGATGTTTTTATTTTCAAATGTATGTTACATTTTAAGATATATATTAATTACAAGATGGTAGTACTGTAATATAAATAAAAATGTACTTCATCTTTAAGATACTTGAAATAACTTACCAGCTTACATGTATGTTTTTTATATTTATCATTTCTCTCAATTATGTATTCTGGCAACACTGATGGTGGCAGTAAGGAAGAGGCTGCATACATTTTGTCACTCTTCCGTATCAGCTGATGCACCCTCACATGCTATTTCCCAAACAATATTATATAAAAAATAACTTTGCTGTTTGTTCTTAATGCTTTTATTCAATTTTCTTCATAATATCCGATTACATTAAGCGGTAGAAGAGGAGTAGGATGCGGTATAACGAACCAATGCTGCCAGGTCAAGCTGTCAAAAATTCCCTAGATTCGCTTACAAAATTTCCCTATTTGGCTCAAAATATCCCCATTATAGATATATATACAAGGCTATATATATATTTCAATTTCTTCATCTCAATTACCACACAGAGTAAAAATATAAAGAATTAGAAAAATAATAGCTAGTTCTCCAGAATTTCCCTCTTTCGTTCTTGGATTTTCCCTAGATATTAGTTTTAGTGAATTTTCAAGTTTCTTCCCTGTTTCCCTGTACCCACCTGAATTACTACAGCTGAAGGATAATGTGGACTTAAATAAGACTTTCCTGGACAGTTCGATGTTAAGTCTTCCTTCAGTTACGGTTCTCTTTCTATGCTTACATCAACACCGAATATCATGGATATTCCTTACACATGTCTTATTATCGCTTCACATCTGACAAGTCACAACACTCCCCATCTGTTTATCTTTTTGTTTTCTTCGTGCCCAGGCTTGATGAGGGTAATTTAATTTTATTTTTTTTGGCCCGTTCTGGTGTCACAATCATTAAAATAAAAAAAAAATAAAAAAATAACCCTAAAACAAGGAAATTCCCCTGTACCTGGCAGCCAATGAACGAACCTCTATCGGCAAACGTTTTGCTACTTCCGTATCAGCTGATGCACCCTCACACGCTATTTCCCAGACAATATTATATTAAAAATAACTTTGCTGTTTGTTCTTAATGATTTTTTTCAAGTAGGTGCCATGGGGGCAATATATAAGGTCACAAATGAATGAGAATGAGAGTAGCTGATAAACAGACATATACCATGCATAAACTAATCAATTCAAAACAATAGCGGTTTTGCGGGAATGACGAGTGACGACGCCTAACGGTAGATATTGGAACTACTGTACGTATTTTAATAAGATTTTATATGCTTTTATTTTCATTTATTGTACAATAACATGATTTTATGTGATTTTGTTTTTATTTATAGTAATGGGATCCATATCCCAGCCTACGAATAATAAAACAGTAAAGAGTAGTAAAAAACATAAATTTAGATATACAGTATAACTCACAGTATTGCATCATTTGAAATAATGTCCGATAGCGTACAATGTATTGGGGTCGCAGCTATGTGAGCTAGCATATATATTTATATTTCCAGTAGTTTCATGATTTTATTGATAAAAAAAGTATTTCTTAGCCTAAGAATAATAAAACAGTAATAAATAGTAAAAAACATAAATACTAACAGTATTGCAACATGTAAAATACGATACCGCTATCAGCGTTTCGGACAAAGGCTCGTTCAATCTAACTCACGTGTGTCCCGTTCACGTTGTGCTTATTAAACGTTTTGCTTGTGTCCGATAGCGTACAATGTATTGGGGTCGCAGCTACGTGAGCTAGCATATATATTTATATTTCCAGTAGTTTCATGATTTTATTGATAAAAAAATGTATTTCTTAGCCTAAGAATAATAAAACAGTAAAAAATAGAAAAAACAAATACTAACAGTTTTGCAACATGTAAAATACGATACTGCTATCAGCGTTTCGGACAAAGGCTCGTTCAGTCTAACTCACGTGTGCGCCGTTCATGTTGTGCTTATTAATACGTTTTGCTTGTGATATTTTTACTAGAATATTTTAACCTTTGCAATGCCTCCCAAGCATCCTTCATCTTCTAAGGCTTCTTGTAGTGAGCCTAAGCAGCAAAGGAATATGTTAACCATAACAGATAAGGTAAGGTTACCTATCACGTACATATAAATTTACGTTGCATCTGTTATTTATAAAGTAAAGGGTGGTTTTTTAACAGTGCAGGGAGGGTTTATACAGTAAACGTAAAAATAATTGTAAAATACCTATGTACATGAGTATGTCAAATAAATTTACGCTTGCATGCTGTTATTTATGAAGTAAAGGGTGGTTTGTTAACAGTGCAGGGAGGGTTTATACAATTTATATGGTGTAAACGTAAAAATAAATTAAAATATCTATGTACATATAGGCTGATCATACTCCGCAATTTTCCTGTCTCGCGCCGGGTCTCGGAACCGAACCCTCACAATAATGGGGGATCACTGTGTGTATATATATATATATATATATATATATATATATATATATATATATATATATATATATATATATATATATATATATATATATATATATATATATATATATATATATATATATATATATATATATCTCAAGTCATTTCGAGTTAAGTCGTTCTCGATTATATGTTGGTTTTCAAAAAAATATATGAAAAAAAAAAAAAAAAATAAAGTTTGTCATTATAATCAACTTTACATCTGTCCGCTACAAATACTGGAATCATAATATCACTAGAAAACCATTAGAAGCACATGAAATCATGTTACTGTACAATAAATAAAAACAAAAGCACATAAACTCATGTTATTGTACAATAAATAAGAATAAAAGCATATAAAATTTTATTAAAATACGTACAGTAGTTCCAATATCTACCATTAGGCGTTGTCACTCGTCACTCCCACAAAACCACTATTGTTTTGAATTGATTAGTTTATGCATGGTATATGTCTGTTTATCGGCTACTCTCATTCTCATTCATTTGTGACCTTATATTTTGCCCCCATGGCACCTAATTAAAAAAAAAGCATTAAGAACAAACAGCAAATTTATTTTTAATATAATATTGTCAGGGAAATGGCGTGTGAGGGTGCATCAGCTGATACGGAAGTAGCAAAACGTTTGCCAATAGAAGTTCGTTCATAGGCTGCCAGGTACACAGAAATTTCCTTGTCTTAGGGAAATTCAGGTGGGTACAGGGAAACAGGGAAGAAACTTGAAAATTCACTAAGACTAAAATCTAGAGAAAATCCAAAAAAGAAAGAGGGAAAATCTGGAGAACTAGCTATTATTATTCAAATTCTTTATATTTTTACTCTGTGTGGTAATTGAGATGAAGAAATTGATATGTATATAGCCTTGTATATGTATCTATAACGGGGATATTTTGAGCCAAATAGGGAAATTTTGTAATCGAATCTAGGGAATTTCTGACAGCTTGACCTGGCAGCACTGGTTCGTTATACCGCATCCTACTCCTCTTCTACCGCTTAATGCAATAGGATATTATGAAGAAAAGTGAATAAAAGCATTAAGAACAAACAGCAAAGTTATTTTTAATATAATATTGTTAGGGAAATAGCATGCACCCGATACGGAAGAGTGACAAAATGTATGCAGCCTCTTCCTCACTGCCACCATCAGTGTTGCCAGAATACATAAATGAGAGAAATGATAAATATCAAAAACATACATGTAAGCTGGTAAGTTATTTCAAGTATTTTAAAGATGAAGTACAATTTTTTTAAAATTACAGTACTACCATCTTGTAATTAATATATATCTTAAAATGTACCATACATTTGAAAATAAAAACATCCGCTTTATCTGGCAACACTGGCCACCGTGCTAAACCTGTTGCCAATGGCATAATAAGAGTTCATTAGTTTGTTTACTGTACATAAATATAAAAAATAAAGATACTACAAGCCCAATATGTGAACAATGCATAGAGAGCCTGGAACATTTTCTACTATTTTGTGAAGCATATGCACAAATAACAGAATATAGTTTTTTAGCACAACCATATATAGAAAAGAAAATTGAAATAATTTTTAATATATTGTTATTTAGATAATGTAGTGAAAAAGACGTCAAAGAAAGAAAAAATTTATAAAAAGAATTTGTAGAAAAAGAAATCAAATCATAAAAACTGCACAAACAATTTAGCAAAGCAAAACCAAGACTTGGGAGCCGTTGCAAAAGGCATATCCCACCCAACTATACTACTACTACAGTAAATCTGTATATCTAGGCTAGCCTAGAGACAAGCTAATTCAATTTAAGTCGTCTCTCCTTGAACCAATTAACGACGTTAGGTGAGGTATACCTGTATACACACACTAATCACTCGTTTATCGCGGGGGTTCGGTTCCGGGACTGACCGCGATAGGTGAATTTCTGCGAAGTAGAATCACCCTATATGTACAGAGGTATTTTACATTTATTTTCACGTTTACTGTACAAACCCTGCCTGTACTGTTAACAAACCACCCTTTACTTTATTAATAACAACGTGCAAGCGTAAATTTATATGAAAGTGAGAGGTAAACTTACCGTGAACGAGGTGGTAATGACATGGAAATGTCACCGAACAAACCATATTATCATCATGTTCTTGTCAGAGTTGCTGGAGTGCTTTCACATGTTTATAAAGGGCTGCCAGACGTTCGAGTGTAAGGCCAGGTTCTTCGATTTCCTCGTGGCTCAGTTACGATGTGAATTGAATATACAGTACATAGGAAAACCATTGATCATTATGAAAAATATGGAAGTGGAGAGGCCAAGTATCCTATCAGTGATGTTTTGAAATACAGCATAATTTGGACTTTATACAAACTGGTCTCAATTCAGGTCAGTCTTCAGAAACTATCTGTGTTCCCTTCTATGATGGAGGTGGATGGCATTGAAAACTGTGAAAATTACACTAATGCTCCACAAGTAGAGGAAATCTCTTTTAAATCACACGTTAAAGAAGATATGCAGTAGCCGCTTGAATTAAAGAGGAGTCTGTTGAGGCAAAGGAAACAATACTGATGCTCCCCCAGTAGAGGAAATCTCTTGTAACTCACACGTTAAAGAAGATCTGCAGAAGCCGCTTGAAATTAAAGAGGAGTCTGTTGAGGCAAAGGAAATGATACTGATGCTCCCCCAGTAGAGGAAATCTCTTGTAAATTATACGTTAAAGATCTGCAAGAGCCGCTTGAAATTAAAGAGGGGCCTTTTGAGGCATAGGAGACTGTATTCGAAAGAACCCAACTCCTGAAGCATAACATATTAATAAGCACGACGCGAACTGCGCACATGTCAGTTAGATTGAATGAGTGAGGCGAGACAATGGAAGATGGTGGGAGAACCAAACTTCAATCAAAACGCCAATCAGACCCAATGATACAGAACATACAGAAAAACAATTCTGTGATTCGTCGTCTCCCACCCTTTCAGCCAATAGCATTCCATGAACTATCTCACGTAGATGCGAGCCTTTGCGTTTTCCAAGACGCCAATACAGTGTACGCTATCGTACAGTATTTCACATGGTGCAATACTGTGAGTGTATATGTTTAAATTTACGTTTTTTACTATTTTTTACTGTTTTATTACTCTTAGGCTAGGAAATACTTATTTTATCAATAAAATAATGAAAATTTCAATATGTACTAACTCACGTAGGTGTGACCCTTTTCGTTTTCCCAAATGCTGATATCGGTATCGTATTTTACATTGTGTAATACTGTGATTATTTATGTTTTTTACTATTTTATTATTCTTAGGCTTGGAAATACATTTTTGTATCAACAAAATAATGAAAATTTTTGTTTTCAATAAAATAATGAAAATACTGATAATTTTAATTTTTTTAATATTTTTGCATATACCCAGGAAAAAAATAAATAAATCGCCCCAAACAAACCGTGATGCACTGAATCCGCGATATAGCGAGGGATTACTGTATATATATATGATGTGCAACAGTGGAACATGAGTAAAAAAAAAATTTAATACCATAGTGTAATCTATTTATGATTAACAAATAATATTAATAATGTTTCAATGATGAGCAAATTACCAAGCTTTTCAGAGCATCTTGGTTAGAACAAGAAAACTATGAGTGTCCATGTTAATATTTGATGCCAAAAATAAATAAACAATCAACAAAGTAGCCTTAACATACCAAAATATTACCAAACCCACATTTTAACGAATAAAGGTGGCCACAGAGGCATGCCTCAGATGGCATAATATTACATATCACAAATGGCTGCACACATTAAAAAATATATACCACACCAAGGAATGAAGAGAAGTAATAATAATTGTTAAATATCTCACATTTAAAACACTTTCAATTCTAAATTATGAAAGAACTAGATATGGAAAATATACACTGTCGACAGCGGACAGTAAGTGCACCTCCCTTTACTCCCTGCTGCTTTATAAATTTGCTCAATATAGAATTGAGAGGAATAAGGTACAATGTTGACTTAAAAATCAAGAGAGACTGGCCAAGCAACCATAGGAGGATCAGAAGACTCTCAAGAGAGGTTAACCTATATTTGGCAGAACACTGGTAAAAGGCACACATATGATAAAGGAATAAATCTAGCAATTAAATACTGTATATCTGCATCTTACCTCTTCCGGAGTCATGTCCTTGAGCTTTATGTCATGAGACCTTGAGACTGAGGCAGATCGGTGGTACTCGACCAATTCATTTAGGGAGTTGAACTTAACCACCCATAGGAAAAACTTGCCCTGAGCATCTCGTAATACTTTAAAGTGCTGTACACCGTCGCCACATCTACAAAAAGACAAACATCAACATTCTGAAATACGTTATGTAATATATATGCGAGACAGTGCATACAATGCATTTTCTTGAGAATGAAACTTCATGTAATTACTCATATTAAATGTCCACTTTACTCTTTATAATGCAATAATGTAAACTCCATAAATCAGGCTCCTTATGAGTAACTATAATTACTGTATTTTCCTGTGATACTGGATCCCAATAAGTGAATAATATATAAAAATAAGAATGCTATTCTAGATAGAAGGTCTTCCTGAAACAACTTCCAAGAGGATTGAAGAGTGTACTAATTTTTATTCAAACACAGTAAATGTCATAAAGAATACACTTGTGATATCTCAAAAGGACAAAGTATTATACTGGGAACACTAGCATTTTTACCAGCATCTAAGTACATCTAAATAATTTCTGTTTAGAGGGGAAACAACAATACTTCATACATACCTCTACAAAATTAACAATAAAGTTGATAATCTCTTAATTTAACTTCTGTTACAAATGAAGCTATGGAAAAGGTTGAGAAATACAACAACATATGAAATGAGGGGCTTGAGATGAAATATCTAAGAAGTGTGAAGGTAATGATTTGACGAAATATGAAAGAAAAAGCTTTTGAGAAGCGTCAATAAGCTCTGCTTAACTGGCGTCACTGTCCATACCACTGAGCCCAAGAGATGAATGGACAGGATTAGTGATGCTTAGTCTAGGATGGGCTTTTTTTGGGGGGGGGGAGAAAAAAAAAAGAGAGAGAGAGAATTTCAATGCCTGTGAAATGAGTTATGACATTCATAATTTACTTTAATTTATCATTAACTTGATTCCCTTATTAGGGAGGAGACCAAATCAACACACACATCATTAACCAGATAACACTGTCACCCCCATTCCTCCCTTTGCTCGCGTTGTGAATGAAGTGTTGCAACGACTTCATCCACACCCACCAGCCTCTTTGGGTCACAGATTATTTGCTGTGAGACCCAGGAGCCTTAGCTGGTTTATCCCCACATCTTAGGCAACTTCTCTGCACCAACCCTTAATATCAAAAGACTACAGTACATCCTTATGAAGTAGTTAAAGCAAAATAAGAGAAGCTACAGACTGGCTGTGAAAAATACAGACATATGGCATTGATATTGTTAATCATGTATTGTAAGCAAAAGTACAGTAAGGAGTGAATGAGAGTAGGTGGAAAAGATGGAGTTATATTTTTCTTGTCCGTTTTTGTTTAGTTTTGGTCACTATTCCACGCTGCAGTTGCAGGTGTCACAAAAGAAAAAGTGTAATGAAAACTTGAATATGGGTATTAAACATGTCTGGATAACAATTTTGATAGATGTAAAGAAAACTAGGAATTTGCTTTCAATTCTTATACCTAAAACCAAACACGGTTTCCATAATTTATATAAAAAAAAAATGACAGCAATATACCAATGGCATAAATGTACTGTATTGTTGAAATATGTTTTCAATCAAAAATACTAATCACTGAACTTATCAAAAATGGGAGGCAGCAGGGTTCCACCATATCAAACACAACTTAACTCCTCTTATCAGCTATTAAGATGGAGGAAAAAAAAAATCAACAAGGAAGGAATAGCCAGCCATTCTCTCCTTATCCCTTTCAGTCGGCTCTCACAAAATGCATAGGAAAAAAGCGTTGAATTTTTCCCCTCCCCCCACCAAAACAGCACGTTAATCTTTGAAGATGGAACCAGAATGGCTATAACAAAGGCAAGAGAGTTAATGCCTCAATTTTTATCAAAGACAATGGGGGGAATATATCCCCGCCTTGCAATCCCTGCATGTTGTAGCTGACTAATCACAAGAAGAGGATTGGGAGGTTATTAATGCCTCCCTCTTAACTCTCTTTTCTTGCCACAGATGAACGGTTAAAAGAGGCGAGGACATATAGATCACACTGAAGACCTGATACCCCAATCTTTGTAGTGCTGGGCACCCTGCTTTGTCAAAATAGGGGTGGGCACCCTGATTACAAGAGAAATGAAAATGAAAAAAAAATCCCACATATGATTACCAAGTCATCACTTCATCTTTCCCCACTTAATAAAAGAAAACTGCTTGTGTATTTGATAACCCTCATTGACTAGTTGCCGACATGACTCTATTCATAGTAAAGAAACTTCATCCCTGAAAAAGACATCTACTGGTTTTGTCTACCTAACTATTTTCTCTACTTAAGGAAGCGATACAAATAACAAGAAATGGCATAAGTTGAATTTTTACAACTTAAATTCTCATTACAACCGTGGCACCCTACTAACATAAACAGCATGTGAACAGGAGAATGGATGCTATAAGACTTACAACATAAACGTCAATTTTCATATGAACAAATAGCAAAACTTATTATGAAAAAGAATATCTCCATATAAAGGCTTTCAATTTTATTTTTTTTTCATGAAAAAATGACAGCAATATACCAATGGCATAAATGTACTGTATTGTTGAAATATGTTTTCAATCAAAAATACTAATTACTGAACTTATCAAAAATGGGAGGCAGCAGGGTTCCACCATATCAAACACAACTTAACTCCTCTTATCAGCTATTAAGATGGAGGAAAAAAAAAATCTACAAGGAAGGAATAGCCAGCCATTCTCTCCTTATCCCTTTCAGTCGGCTCTCACAAAATGCATAGGAAAAAAGCGTTGAATTTTTCCCCTCCCCCCACCAAAACAGCACGTTAATCTTTGAAGATGGAACCAGAATGGCTATAACAAAGGCAAGAGAGTTAATGCCTCAATTTTTATCAAAGACAATGGGGGGAATATATCCCCGCCTTGCAATCCCTGCATGTTGTAGCTGACTAATCACAAGAAGAGGATTGGGAGGTTATTAATGCCTCCCTCTTAACTCTCTTTTCTTGCCACAGATGAACGGTTAAAAGAGGCGAGGACATATAGATCACACTGAAGACCTGATACCCCAATCTTTGTATTGTGCTGGGCACCCTGCTTTGTCAAAATAGGGGTGGGCACCCTGATTACAAGAGAAATGAAAATGAAAAAAAAATCCCACATATGATTACCAAGTCATCACTTCATCTTTCCCCACTTAATAAAAGAAAACTGCTTGTGTATTTGATAACCCTCATTGACTAGTTGCCGACATGACTCTATTCATAGTAAAGAAACTTCATCCCTGAAAAAGACATCTACTGGTTTTGTCTACCTAACTATTTTCTCTACTTAAGGAAGCGATAGAAATAACAAGAAATGGCATAAGTTGAATTTTTACAACTTAAATTCTCATTACAACCGTGGCACCCTACTAACATCAACAGCATGTGAACAGGAGAATGGATGCTATAAGACTTACAACATAAACGTCAATTTTCATATGAACAATAAGCAAAACTTATTATGAAAAAGAATATCTCCATATAAAGGTTTTCAATTTTATTTTTTTTCATGAAAAAATGACAGCAATATACCAATGGCATAAATGTACTGTATTGTTGAAATATGTTTTCAATCAAAAATACTAATTACTGAACTTATCAAAAATGGGAGGCAGCAGGGTTCCACCATATCAAACACAACTTAACTCCTCTTATCAGCTATTAAGATGGAAGAAAAAAAAAATCCACAAGGAAGGAATAGCCAGCCATTCTCTCCTTATCCCTTTCAGTCGGCTCTCACAAAATGCATAGGAAAAAAGCGTTGAATTTTTACCCTCCCCCCACCAAAACAGCACGTTAATCTTTGAAGATGGAACCAGAATGGCTATAACAAAGGCAAGAGAGTTAATGCCTCAATTTTTATCAAAGACAAAGGGGGGAATATATCCCCGCCTTGCAATCCCTGCATGTTGTAGCTGACTAATCACAAGAGGATTGGGAGGTTATTAATGCCTCCCTCTTAACTCTCTTTTCTTGCCACAGATGAACGGTTAAAAGAGGCGAGGACATATAGATCACACTGAAGACCTGATACCCCAATCTTTGTATTGTGCTGGGCACCCTGCTTTGTCAAAATAGGGGTGGGCACCCTGATTACAAGAGAAATGAAAATGAAAAAAAAATCCCACATATGATTACCAAGTCATCACTTCATCTTTCCCCACTTAATAAAAGAAAACTGCTTGTGTATTTGATAACCCTCATTGACTAGTTGCCGACATGACTCTATTCATAGTAAAGAAACTTCATCCCTGAAAAAGACATCTACTGGTTTTGTCTACCTAACTATTTTCTCTACTTAAGGAAGCGATAGAAATAACAAGAAATGGCATAAGTTGAATTTTTACAACTTAAATTCTCATTACAACCGTGGCACCCTACTAACATCAACAGCATGTGAACAGGAGAATGGATGCTATAAGACTTACAACATAGACGTCAATTTTCATATGAACAAATAGCAAAACTTATTATGAAAAAGAATATCTCAATATAAAGGTTTTCAATTTTATTTTTTTTCATGAAAAAATGACAGCAATATACCAATGGCATAAATGTACTGTATTGTTGAAATATGTTTTCAATCAAAAATACTAATTA
Source organism: Halocaridina rubra (assembly GCA_037179515.1). Lineage (NCBI taxonomy): Eukaryota > Metazoa > Arthropoda > Malacostraca > Decapoda > Atyidae > Halocaridina > Halocaridina rubra. The sequence continues at coordinate 58,319 of JAXCGZ010022880.1, forward strand.
CTGAACTTATCAAAAATGGGAGGCAGCAGGGTTCCACCATATCAAACACAACTTAACTCCTCTTATCAGCTATTAAGATGGAGGAAAAAAAAAAATCTACAAGGAAGGAATAGCCAGCCATTCTCTCCTTATCCCTTTCAGTCAGCTCTCACAAAATGCATAGGAAAAAAGCGTTGAATTTTTACCCTCCCCCCACCAAAACAGCACGTTAATCTTTGAAGATGGAACCAGAATGGCTATAACAAAGGCAAGAGAGTTAATGCCTCAATTTTTATCAAAGACAAAGGGGGGAATATATCCCCGCCTTGCAATCCCTGCATGTTGTAGCTGACTAATCACAAGAGGATTGGGAGGTTATTAATGCCTCCCTCTTAACTCTCTTTTCTTGCCACAGATGAACGGTTAAAAGAGGCGAGGACATATAGATCACACTGAAGACCTGATACCCCAATCTTTGTATTGTGCTGGGCACCCTGCTTTGTCAAAATAGGGGTGGGCACCCTGATTACAAGAGAAATGAAAATGAAAAAAAAATCCCACATATGATTACCAAGTCATCACTTCATCTTTCCCCACTTAATAAAAGAAAACTGCTTGTGTATTTGATAACCCTCATTGACTAGTTGCCGACATGACTCTATTCATAGTAAAGAAACTTCATCCCTGAAAAAGACATCTACTGGTTTTGTCTACCTAACTATTTTCTCTACTTAAGGAAGCGATAGAAATAACAAGAAATGGCATAAGTTGAATTTTTACAACTTAAATTCTCATTACAACCATGGCACCCTACAAACATCAACAGCATGTGAACAGGAGAATGGATGCTATAAGACTTACAACATAAACGTCAATTTTCATATGAACAAATAGCAAAACTTATTATGAAAAAGAATATCTCCATATAAAGGTTTTCAATTTTATTTTTTTTCATGAAGAATAAAATATATGAGCATAAGAGCTTTCTGATAATACTGGTGTCATACGAAATAGTGAATTTAATGTTGACTTAGCCAGGCAAATCTGTCTAGATCAAAATGATTGTCACACCATAGTGATGTACTGTATCATATTCCAAATGAAAATAATATGTAAAAACTAAAGTGACTGAAGGAATGAATAGCACTAGAGCATGAAATTCACTGAAGAAAATACATCGGTTTACGATGTCCTTGAGTTACGATGTTTCGTGGTTACAACACATGTCCCATAAATTATTTTGCTTCTTTTTAGATAATTTTTGGCCTGTAGTATGTCTCTCAAGCATACAGCAGATTCTTCTGAAGGCAATGCTCTGAAGAAAAGGAAAGCCATCACCATGGAAGTGCAATCAGAGATAGTGAAATTCATGGAAATGGGAGAAACTTCACTACTGCATTAGCATAGGTGCTTATTTGGGTGTCTTCCGACTTACACTGAAATTCAGGTTACATCACGTTTCAGGAATAGAACTCTATATATGCAGTAACAGTAGTAATGAAATGTCACTGTTAATCTAAAAGAAGACCCATCAGTTTCCAAATTAGCAGTAAGGAACACACTTTTCCTTATTTCCATGAAAAGTGGAGTTCTTCCAGCTTTAGTAATTGTGTTTCCTATGACGAATTTTATACCTGAGATGGCTCCTTTGGCAGTTCTTTCTTACTTCTCTCAGCTGCCCAGAAACATAAGTATTTGATTTGGTGCAAAATTTGTCTTTAAAAAGTGGGAAAACATATCCAATCATGAGTGGTCTATTTTCCCAAAGCACACAATACCCTATGTGGCCATACAATTCTGAATAGATTAAAACTCATACATTTTAGTTACGAAAAGTTGGGCAATATATTTACTGGAGCAGCAGATTTAGTATTTTTCAGTTGTGGCAACATTGAACAAGAAACACTGACTGCTTCATGAGAGAAAGAGAGATGAAAAGCACTTTGGGCTACCATCTGCTCAGTGCATAACAATAATAATAATAATAATAATATGAGAGATAAAAATATGAAAAGTGCTTTATCCTATTGTCTGGTTAGTCTTTCACAAAAAGAATAATAAAAATAAAGTCCCTTATATATTTCTCTTTCTCTCAAAAATGAAAATGTTGAATTTATGATATTTACAGCGTGCAGGTATTTCACATTTTCAAATTGGATATTGTGCTTGATTAAATGTATTATTCCTCTTCTTTTCATATTGTAAATTGTTGCCACTACAGACCCCAGTTTGGAAACAACAATCATATATATATATATATGAATAATTTTTTTACCCCGACCGGGACTCGAACCTAGGACTTATGATTACTAAGTCAAGGCGCTACCACTACACCACAGAAGGTTAAAAGGAACCCAACCTTATAGCTTATATCTGCTATACTTAGGAATGAACGCATTCTAACTGAATGCCACTATGATCATATTACAGATTCCCCAACCTCACTCGTGGCTTCATTTTAGCATTTCATTCAATTCCCAATCTTATTCGGGCATGAAATATCAAATAAGCACATTACATATGTGAAAACATGAATAATTTTTTTACCCCGACCGGGACTCGAACCTAGGACTTATGATTACTAAGTCAAGGCGCTACCACTACACCACAGAAGGTTAAAAGGAACCCAACCTTATAGCTTATATCTGCTATACTTAGGAATGAACGCATTCTAACTGAATGCCACTATGATCATATTACAGATTCCCCAACCTCACTCGTGGCTTCATTTTAGCATTTAATTCAATTCCCAATCTTATTCGGGCATGAAATATCAAATATGCACATTACATATGTGAAAACATGAATAATTTTTTTACCCCGACCGGGACTCGAACCTAGGACTTATGATTACTAAGTCAAGGCGCTACCACTACACCACAGAAGGTTAAAAGGAACCCAACCTTATAGCTTATATCTGCTATACTTAGGAATGAACGCATTCTAACTGAATGCCACTATGATCATATTACAGATTCCCCAACCTCACTCGTGGCTTCATTTTAGCATTTAATTCAATTCCCAATCTTATTCGGGCATGAAATATCAAATAAGCACATTACATATGTGAAAACATGAATAATTTTTTTTTTTTTACCCCGACCGGGACTCGAACCTAGGACTTATGATTACTAAGTCAAGGCGCTACCACTACACCACAGAAGGTTAAAAGGAACCCAACCTTATAGCTTATATAGCTTATATACTTTCATGCCCGAATAAGATTGGGAATTGAATTAAATGCTAAAATGAAGCCACGAGTGAGGTTGGGGAATCTGTAATATGATCATAGTGGCATTCAGTTAGAATGCGTTCATTCCTAAGTATAGCAGATATAAGCTATAAGGTTGGGTTCCTTTTAACCTTCTGTGGTGTAGTGGTAGCGCCTTGACTTAGTAATCATAAGTCCTAGGTTCGAGTCCCGGTCGGGGTAAAAAAATTATTCATGTTTTCACATATGTAATGTGCTTATTTGATATTTCATGCCCGAATAAGATTGGGAATTGAATTAAATGCTAAAATGAAGCCATGAGTGAGGTTGGGGAATCTGTAATATGATCATAGTGGCATTCAGTTAGAATGCGTTCATTCCTAAGTATAGCAGATATAAGCTATAAGGTTGGGTTCCTTTTAACCTTCTGTGGTGTAGTGGTAGCGCCTTGACTTAGTAATCATAAGTCCTAGGTTCGAGTCCCGGTCGGGGAAAAAAATTATTCATGTTTTCACATATGTAATGTGCTTATTTGATACTTCATGCCCGAATAAGATTGGGAATTGAATTAAATGCTAAAATGAAGCCACGAGTGAGGTTGGGGAATCTGTAATATGATCATAGTGGCATTCAGTTAGAATGCGTTCATTCCTAAGTATAGCAGATATAAGCTATAAGGTTGGGTTCCTTTTAACCTTCTGTGGTGTAGTGGTAGCGCCTTAACTTAGTAATCATAAGTCCTAGGTTCGAGTCCCGGTCGGGGTAAAAAAATTATTCATGTTTTCACATATGTAATGTGCTTATTTGATATTTCATGCCCGAATAAGATTGGGAATTGAATTAAATGCTAAAATGAAGCCACGAGTGAGGTTGGGGAATCTGTAATATGATCATAGTGGCATTCAGTTAGAATGCGTTCATTCCTAAGTATAGCAGATATAAGCTATAAGGTTGGGTTCCTTTTAACCTTCTGTGGTGTAGTGGTAGCGCCTTGACTTAGTAATCATAAGTCCTAGGTTCGAGTCCCGGTCGGGGTAAAAAAAAAAAAAAAATTATTCATGTTTTCACATATGTAATGTGCTTATTTGATATATATATATATATCAGGGGGTCCTTGGCTTACACTTACATCAGTTCCATTCCTAAAACATGATGTAATGCGATTTTCATCGAAAGTCGGAACATCCTAAAAAAGCACCTACGGCAACCAAATAACCTAAGGCAGTAATAAAGTTTCTCCCTTCTCCATGCATTTCACTATCTCTAATTCCACTTCCATGGTGATGGCTTTCCTTTCCTTCGGAGCATTAAAATCAAAAGAATCTGCTTTGCGTTTGGGAGACATAATACAGGCCATATATTATAAAAGAAAAAAAAAGCTAAATAATTTGATATGCAATGTAACCACGAAACAGTGTAACTTGAGGACCCCCTGTATATATATGTATACACACACACACTCATACCTCTATTTAACTGATTAACAGGTGGAGGGGACCTCAGTCCATTAAATCTGATTGTTGTTTTCAAACTGGGGTAAATAGTGGCAACACATCCTCTTAGTCACCAATACATAAGCCATGAACATTCTATTATCAAATCTGCTAACATCTACTGTGATCTATGTATATTTATTCACATATTCCTTTTTAAGTACACTACTTGACAATTGTTAACGCCTTCTCGAAACACATCTCTTCCTCAAGTTGTCGGCAGTGAGCTTAACTAAGGTCTCCATAACTAATTCTAAGGTCTTCATCACTAATTCGTAACTGCATAGGTCACAACAGAACTCGGCACTTGGTAGGTTTAGAGACTGAAGATGTTTTGCCTTAACCAGGGTCACATAGTCCATCAACATGCTTAGGGGTAACTTCTATACAGAGCTTAAGAGCCAAATGAGTGACAAAAGAAATTACACTTCCAAAATATACTGGCTAAGGGAACAACAGTGATAAATAATAGCTAATATTGAATAAGAATAAGGTAAATTTAAGTTCTGCAACAGGTAGCAGTGCTATGATCTATGCAAGATTCTTATAGGCAACCCATTTATACCTCTGAGAAGGGAAAAGTCTTGTAAATAACACGTCCAACTTGGTCACCACACAAACATTTCCAGATCCTAAGTACGATATCTGAAGAATTGGTATTCCTGTCTGGCAAAATGAACAACTTCAGTTTTAAGAGTAATTACACAAATTTACCTTCCAAACTTCAGGGACAGAGAGCCAACAGCTTTTTTGGAAGGGAAGTATAGTTTAAGATGCCATGCTGATTAATTCTAGGGAAATATATTGACAAAGAGACTTACAAGACCTATACATATTGTTTATTTAAGGAAGTTGGGAGGAAAAGAGAAACAGAAAAAAAACTATTGCCACGAGAAACAAGAAAAAACTCCAATGATTGAATAGTATTAAAAGTAGTGATATATATATGGACATAGAAAGAATAAATAAAAAAAAATATATATAGATATACATTCTCTTACATTTCTTTACATAAGCAATTGCAAAAGTTTTGATAAAGAACTCATTAACTCAATATTCGGCTATGGGAAATGCAAACAGCTCTGCATATAAGTTGATGCGGATGCACGTCTAAGCGAAATAAACTATGCAAAGAAGGTTATCTGACAGATCATGCAAGCAATTCCTTCTGTTACCCCCATGTCACATTTTGGATAGCCAAGACCTTAAAAGCCAAATTTACTAACACAACTATTTAATCATATACAGTATAATTATCCAGAATTTGAGAGTAACAATTAAAACCTGGAAAAAAAATATGCTACTTCTATGGAACATACAAAGTGCAGGGAAGTCAGAAAATACCTATTATCACAAAATATTTTCAATAGCACATAATTGAATCATATTTACAGTAATTATAAGAGAGCAAAGAAATGTAGACAATATACAGGAGTATAATTAGTCCATTATTATAGAGGTTTTGGATATTTAATGAGAGAGAGAGAGGGTCCTGCATATCTGTTTAATGTACAGTGCCTAATATTAAATTAAGAATGAACCACACATTCATTCGGATATGACGGAATTAGTTTGCATTTACAACACAGTTACTAGACGTAAATCTGGTTGTCTTTAAGAACTCGCACAATTTAGCTAATATACAGTATTTAAAAAGTGGAGAACAACTTGGCTAGCCTAAGCTGGCAAAAGGCAACACTTAACAACATGCATTTTTTTGAGTAATACTTACTCGGGAGAAGCTTGGGGGTTATCTCTACCTTCCGACGTAATACTGAAAGGATGAAGAGATCTGGCTGCTGTGAATGTTCTTCACCTACTACAACACTATTATGAGAGGCTTTGGGAAGAGTAAGAAGATGAAGAAGAAAAAGAAAAGAAAGAGAAAGCAGATGAAGAAAAAAAAGAGGAAGATGAAAATTAAAAAATAATGACAACCGTAATAATAATACGGAGAAGAAAAAGAAGCAGAGGTATGAGGAAGAATTAAAGAAATATAATAATAATAATAATAATAATAAGAAGAAGAAGAAGAAGAAAAGATAGAAAATAAGGTGGTAGAGGAGGAGTACTGAGGGTAAAACTGGGACATAATAATGATAATAATAATAATTAAAAACATATGAAAGTAAGAAAGAGGAAGAAATTTGCCTAAAATACAACCTTGTACCAAGCAAAGGCATACTCGACTAGAAAAGGGTTAAGCTCACGACAAATGGTGAGAGAAAAATTAGTTGAGGATGAAGTAGCAAAAATCTAAAATGAATATTTCTCAATATATTTATAATAAAGAAAAAGAGTATGGAAATACATAGGTTATGCAGGTACAGAGAAATAAATAAAAAGGCATTACAAGAATTTCCAACAAGACGGAGTAATGAGCAAACACTGACAGTTCACAAACTCTCGGGACAGACTACCAAGATGTGTTCTCAAAGCAGTAAAGATAAAAAGAGGTACAAGGGAAAATAATATGACTGTATGCCACTGAAGAGTAAAAAGTAATTTCACGTTCCACGTGTGCGATCAATGTCGGGTGAATAGGTTCACTAACACCTTGCCATTCAATGTATACTGTAGTTTGAAATAAGTAAAATGTAAGGCTGTAACCCATGAGTTTATAATGATGCTATAAAACAATAACATTAAAATCAGCAAGAAAAATTATAACATATTACTGACAGATGAACCAACACAAGATTAAATGTATTCCTACGAAAATTTGTGAACTAAACCAAAGAACAAAATAAAGCTCTCAAAAGGCAATGAGGAAAGAAAAACAAACAAGGTAGAAAACCAAATGGCTGTTAATTATGAAAGCATGCAAAAATTATAGGAGCCATACTTACTTGACGGACAAGGAAAAATCGCCAGGAGAGCTCTCACTCACTCGTATTAGGAATGCACCTTCATGTTTGTTTAATAAAAGCTTCTCAGCATCTGCACGAGTTATTCTGCCGTAATACCACCTGGATAAAAATAATCTAAAATAACAAGTGAGACAAGAGAAAAAAATAACATATTATGAAAACAGTTATTTTTCTAAACAGGAGGGCCTTGGCTTCTTATGACACTCCACCTCCCGAATAAAAATATTTGAATATTCTTGTGCAAACTGAGCGGCACTTTATCACATAGTTCACCTGATGTATTGGATGTGTTTACTTGTAAACAAAATTTTTATTTTTTATTATTTTAAGAAATTTTAGGCAACAAAACCATTATCATAACGACATTGCCAATAAAGCACAGCTCATGAGGTGGCCTAAGTTATTTCTTCAATTCTTGATATATTTTTGATATTTATGAAAAAATTTCTATCTGATGGCAAGAGAGAACTTGACTCCTAATATCTGTTATAGATATTAAAAACACTTGAAACGTAAGGAAAAACGAGTCTGGCAAGTTCTGCGACAATATAACCAAGTGAGGAAGGTTAAATACACTCATACCTAGTTTTAACAGACAAAGGGGGGAACATCAGTCCGATATTGCCAATTGTCCAGTTACCGAAATGGGATCTGTAAAGCCGAGTATCAACAACTGCATTACAAAAAGAATAGAAATAATACTATTAATCAAGTACTGCATCAAGCACATCATCCAATGTGACAATGTAAAATACCTGTATACTGTGAAAATTCAAAATGTTTATTTCAAAATCAGACTTACAATTGCTTCCAGTATCTGTTAAAGGGGAGTCCGTAAAACTAAGGTAAAAGTGTACTAATTCCTTTATATCTAGATTTATTTCTTTTAAAAATAAATTAATAACATAACCGGGGGTCCGTAAAACCAAGGTATGAGTGTGTTAATTTTTTCAAATCTTGATTTATTGCCTTTTATAAAAAAACTTCATATAACCTGGTGATGATAGGAAGGATGCAGACCACCAATATCCGTGATAAATATTGATAAGAATTTTAAACTTGTACAAAAATGAAAACAGTGATAACATGGCCAATATGAAGCAGCATATATAAAACAATTAGATACAGCACAGTACAAATACAAATTTTTTTTCCCATCATGATGTCAAATAAAGCTGACATTAGCAAGTTGGCGATGATTATATAACATAGGGATGCAGCATGGCTTCGTCATACTTTGTGCAGGCTCACTCCTTGTGCCAGCAATTTAGAGGGAATATTATATAACAGGGATGAAGGTATTTCCCACCCCTTCAATCCCCTATCCCTCATGGTCAAAACTGAGTGTGGAATCACACATCTGATGAAGTTTTATTGTTGAGTAAGCCACTGAGAAGTCTACACCTGAAGGAGTTCCAAAAACCACATGTCTCACATTTTATAAATATTAAAATAACAAAGTTACATAAATTTTAAATACACTCTATTGCTTTTACAAAGATATATGAAAAAGGATAGCTGGCCGGTCAGCGTGATCGACTACAAAGTTGCCAGACTATCAGTTGAAACCAACGTGGGATGACAGGAATGGCATCCAATCAAAATTCCCCAGCCATGTTTACTCATCGATCAATTGTCGAAATGATCCCAGTGACAGTCTGAACAGCTTACTTGGGTAATAGTTTTTTATATCTGATGAATTACAGTCTGCATCTGCCAATGCTTCTCTAGTTCAACAGTTATTCTTCGCATAGTACCTTTGTAAATATTGAACTCTATTGAAAATAAATACTATATGACTCAATTCAGACCAATATTAATTCAGAATTATGCTAGATTTGGGTAGATCCCTTTTTAGCCTATTTTTACATTCTAAATGTTATTAGTGACTATCATATTTAACATTACTTTAAGATGAATGTTTGCTTCAAAATCTTTAGTCCCAGAGAATTCCTAGAAAGCTGTAAACTATATATACATATGATATTTTGGGGTCCATATATCTGAAAATCATGGTAAAAGCGGCTTCTGGGTTCTAAGGCTACAATATGCAATAATACTTATATACTTCAAGAAATTCGTTTTGAGAAAAGATAGCTTGTAGGAGGGCCACAACTTTAGGAGGAAAACCGAGAGTAAAATGCATGATCACCTAACATGACATTGTAATGAAAAACTTAACTAGCAACACAAACACTGGGACGTGAGGTAGGTCATTTACAGCTAACTGGTTATTAATACTATTTTTTTCTCATTTGCCCACAAAATTCTTATCAACATCATCAAAGGAGGTAGGGCATATAGTCTAAATGAAAATGGGGCAAAAATCTTAAAACGGAAAAACAACTTACTCATGACTCCTCATTTCAATATAGTTGCTGGGAATAAGTCCTTCTCTGCCATCTAATTCTGCTCTGAACCAATTCATATCATCTTCCATATTTAATACCTGAAAACAGAGTTACATTTCATATATATATATATATATATATATATATATATATATATATATATATATATATATATATATATATATAATATATATATATATATATATATATATATATATATATATACCTAGTTTGCTTTTTACACGGGTTTATTATCTGCAAAATTTGAATAACGCCCCTAAAAATAATAGTAAAAAAAATACGAAATTAAAAAATAATGCCCATGCAAATAAAAAAAAAAAATGTCATTTTAGTAAATAATCGACCGCCTCGGAGGCACTTTTCCTCCATGCTCGGATATTATGAAGACAATGGAAAAAAAGCATTAAGAACAAACAGCAAACAAAGTTGTGATATAATATTGTCAGGGAAATACCGTGCAAGGGTGCATCAGCTGATATGGAGGCGGCAAAAGGTTTGCAGATAGAGGTTCGTTCTCCCCCACCCTCCTCCTCTTCTACCGCTTAATGAGATCGGATATTATGAAGAGAATTGAAAAAAAGCATTAAGAACAAACAGCAAACAAACTTGCGATATAATATCGTCAGGGAAATAGCGTACGAGGGTGCATCAGCTGATACGGAGGCAGCAAAACGTTTGCAGATAGAGGTTCGTTCTCCTGCATCCTCCTACTCTTCTACCGCTTAATGTGATAGGATATTATGAAGAGAATGGAAAATAATCATTACTAACAAACAGCATACAAACCTGCGATATAATATCGTCAGGGAAATAGCGTGCGAGGGTCCATCAGCCGATACGGAGGTGGCAAAAAGTTTGCATCCTCGTGCTCACCGCCCTTATGCACGTCCCATTGTATGCCTGTTGCCCACGGCATAATAGAGTGCATTACTTTGTTTACCATACAGTAAATCTGCATATCTTTTATACTGTACACTGTTTGCATGTTAATGTACATAACTACAGGTCTTTCTGGTTTATTATGTACAGTACTTATAAAATATGTTTTACTTATCTTATATCTCTGGTTTAGTGTGTCTATGTACGGTTTTGAAATGTATCTATGCCCATTATCATTGTTTCTCATGGAAAATGACTCGTTACATTACACAAAAATTACAATACGCATCACTTCTGAGAACCTATCTTCGCGTTATTCTACGAACTAAGTATATATATATATATATATATATATATATATATATATATATATATATATATATATATATATATATATATATATATATATATATATATATATATACTGTATATATATATATATATATATATATATATATATATATATATATATATATATATATATATATATATATATATATATATATATATATATATATATATATATATATATATATATATATATATATATATATATATACTGATATATATATATATATATATATATATATATATATATATATATATATATATATATATATATATATATATATATATATATATATATATATATATATATATATATATATACAGTGTTGCCTCACTTATCGCGGTAGTTCGGTTCCGGGACCCGGCGCGAAAAAGGAAATCCGCGAAGTAGGATCAGCCTATATGTACATAAATATTTTAATATATTTTTACGTTTACACTGTATAAACTGTCCCTGTACTGTTAACATACCACCCTTTACTTCATAGATAACAGCATGCAAGCGTAAATATATATGAAAGTGATAGGAAAACTTACCGTGAATGTGATGATGACGTGACATACATACTCATTTACAATTATTTTTTCGTTTATGTACTGTATAAACCCTCCCTGCACTGTTAAAAAAACACCCTTAACATTATAGATAACAGCAAGCGACGTAAATTTTTATGAAAGTGATAGGAAAACTTACCGTGAATGTGATGATGACGTGACATACATGCTCATTTACAATTATTTTTTCGTTTACGTACTGCATAAACCCTCCCTGCACTGTTAAAAAAACACCCTTTACATTATAAATAACAGCAAGCAACGTAAATTTTTATGAAAGTGATAGATAAAATTACGGTGAATGAGGTGATGATGACGTGACATACATACTCATTTACAATTATTTTTTCGTTTACGTACTGTATAAAGCCTCCCTGCATTGTTAGAAAAACACCCTTTACATTATAAATAACAGCAAGCAACATAAATTTTTATGAAAGTGATAGGAAAACTTACCGTGAATGTGATGATGACGTGACATACATACTCATTTACAATTATTCTTTCGTTTACGTACTGTATAAACCCTCCCTGCACTGTTAAAAAAACACCCTTTACATTATAAATAACAGCAAGCAACGTAAATTTTTATGAAAGTGATGGATAAAATTACGGTGAATGAGGTGATAATGACGTGACATACATACTCATTTACAATTATTTTTTCGTTTACGTACTGTATAAACCCTCCCTGCACTGTTAAAAAAATACCCTTTACATTATAAATAACAGCAAGCAACGTAAACTTTTATGAAAGTGATAGGAAACCTTACCGTGAATGTGATGATGACGTGACATACATACTCATTTACAATTATTTTTTCGTTTACGTACTGTATAAACCCTCCCTGCACTGTTAAAAAAACACCCTTTACATTATAAATAACAGCAAGCAACGTAAATTTTTATGAAAGTGATAGATAAAATTATGGTGAATGAGGTGATGATGACGTGCACACATACTCATTTACAATTATTTTTTCGTTTACGAACTGTATAAACCCTCCCTGCACTGTTAAAAAAACAACCTTTACATTATAAATAACAGTACGCAACGTAAATTTCAATAAAAAAATTAAAATACTGAATTTTTTCTTCTTCAATATTTTAATATTTTTGCGTATACCCATAAAATAAAATAATAATTTATCCAAAAAAAAACCCGCGATAGAGTGAGAACGCGAACCAAGAAACGCGAATAACCATGGTAACACTGTATATATATATATATATATATATATATATATATATATATATATATATATATATATATATATATATATATATATATATATATATATATATATAAGGAGTCTTCATATGACGTCGTTTCGAGGTTATGACAAAGGCCAAAAAATAATTATTAAATATATTTTGGACCTACCTGGCTGGTGCGATAAATTCAATCCACATGCAAAATGAGTTTGTGAGTGCGGCGGAGGAATACACAGCTAGCAGCAATGCTCTATTCATATTTATCAAGTAATTGGGTCTATTTTTTATATATATATGGCTATATTCAATTATATAAAAAACATAGCTGTAAATACGATTTTATTCAAAATACACAGCTAGCAGCACTGCTGTATCCATATTTATGAAGTTAATGACTTTATTTATTTATTTGTTTATATATTTGATCTTACTGATTACAGTGTTGCCTCACTTATCGCGGTAGTTTGGTTCCGGGACCCGGCGCGAACTCGGAAATCCGTGGTGTAGAGATCAGCCTATATGTAAATAGATATTTTAATGTATTTTTACGTTTACACTGTATAAACCCTCCCTGTACTGTTAAAAAAACACCCTTTACATTATAAATAACAGCAAGCAACGTAATTTTTTTTATGAAAGTGATAGGAAAACTTACCATGAATGAGGTGATGATGACTTGACATTAATAGGTTCCATATTTTACAATAATTTTTACGTTTACGTAAAACAGCGGCCGACATCCATAACTTTTTTCCTTCTTTCAACATATCTAAGAGTTTCACTTTATCTACAATTGTTAACATTTTCCTTTGCTGCTTAGGCTCACTACAAGAAGCCTTAGAAGATGAAGGATGCTTGGGAGGCATTGCAAAGGTTAAAATATGCGAGTAAAAAAATCACAAGCAAAACATATTAATAATAATAAGCACAACATGAATGGCGCACACCAGTGAGGCGCGACAAAGGAAGATGGTGGAAGCCTTTGTCCGAAACGCTGATAGCGGTATCGTATTTTACATGTTCCAATACTGTTAGTATTTATGTTTTTTTACTATTTTTTACTGTTATACTATTCTTAGGCTAAGAAATATGTTTTTTTTATCAATAAAATCATGAAACTATTGGAAATATAAATATATATGCTAGCTCACGTAGCTTCAACCCCAATACATTGTACGCTATTGAACACAAGCAAAACGTGAGTTAGACTGAACGAGTCTTTGTCCAAAATGCTGATAGCGGTATCATATTTTACATGTTGCAATACTGTTAGTATTTATGTTTTTTACTATTTTTTACGGTTTTATTATACTTAGGCTAATAAATACGTTTTTTTTATCAATAAAATCATGAAACTACTGCAAATATAAATATATATGCTAGCTCACGTAGCTGCGACCCCAATACATTGTACGCTATCAAACACTATTTCGTATGATGCAATACTGTGAGTTATACTGTACGTACGTATATCATTCAGTTATTAGTACAATGTATATTAATTTAAAATTCATCTACTTATTTGATGATTGTACAAAATCTATTATATTTATTCACTGTAATTTGGACCAAATATTCCTTTTGTAAAGATAATACTGTACCTTTCAAAAGAGGTGGTCAATAAACGTATCTATCTATCTATCTATCTATCTACATTTATGTTTCTTACTATATTTTACTGTTTTATTATTCGTAGGCTGGGAAATAAATTTTTTTTATCAATTAGATAATGAAGTATTTTTTTTCAAGAAAAAAAAAATGAAAATACTGAGAATTTTATTTTTTAATATTTTAATATTTTTGCATATACCCATGAAATAAAATAATAATTTATTCAAAAAAAAAACCGCGATAGAGTGAGAAAGCGAACCAGGAAGCGCGAATAACTGGGGTAACACTATATTCAAATAGAAAAATGCAAACACATGGCAGTATATACGATTTTATTTAAAATACACATGAATACAAATGTAGCTGTTATAATATGTCGAGACATTACAAAGGCTCCATATACACCTAGTTCTTGGAATAATGCGAAGACAGGTTCTCAGAATTGACGGGTAATGTGAAAATAGCATAATGTAACGAGTCATTTTCCATAAGAAACAATGATAATGGGCATAGATACGTTTCACAACCGTACATAGACACACTATGCCAAATATATAAGATAAGTAAAACATATTTTATAAGTACATAAAAAACCTATAGTTATGTATATTAACATGAAAATTGTTTAGAGTATAAAAGATATACAGATTTACTGTACAGTAAACAAATTAATGCACTCTATTATGCGGTGGGCAACAGGCATACACTGGGACGTGCATGGTGGCGGTGAGCATGAGGATGCGGGAGAACAAACCTCTATCTGCAAACGTTTTTGCTTTCGCACGCTTTTTCCCTGACGATATTATATGGCAAGTTTTTTTTGCTGTTTGTCCTAAATGCTTTTTTTCCATTCTCTCCATAATATCCAATCGCATTAAGCGGTACAAGAGGGGGAGGATGCTGGAGAATGAACCTCTATCTGCAAACATTTTTCTGCCTCCGTATCAGCTGATGCACTCTCGCACGCTATTTCCCTGATGATATTATATGGCAAGTTTGATTGCTGTTTATTCTTAATGCTTTTTTCCATTCTCTCCATAAAATCCAATCGCATTAAGCGGTAAAAGAGGAGGAGGATGCGGGAGAACGAATCTCTATCTGCAAACGTTTTGCCACCTCCGTATCTGCTGATGCACTCTCGCACGCTATTTTCCAGAGGATATTATATCACAAGTTTGTTTGCTGTTTGTTCTTAATGCCTTTTTCCATTCTCTCCATAATATCCAATCGCATTAAGTAGTAGAAGAGGAGGAGGATGCGGGAAAACGAATCTCTATCTGCTAACATTTGGCCACCTCCGTATCAGCTGATGTGCTCTCGCACGCTTTTTTCCTGACGATATACAAACCTTAACACAAACACAGTTAGAACAAGTGATATATCCACACAGTATGCTGGGTATATAGACATTGAAGCACATGGCAGTATGGCGGAAAAGTGGCTCCGAGGTGGTCGAATATTTTCTAAAAGGAAATTTTTAAATTTTTTTTGCAAGGGCGTTATTCGTGTATTTCGTATTTTTTTACTATTATTTTTTAGGGGTTATTCCAATCAAGGATTTTAAACACGTGTATGTATTTGTATTTATCAAGTTAGTGGCTTTATTTGTTTACTTTTCATCTACAGTATTTATGTGGAAAAATTATATTGAATTTAAAAAAAAAAATACCAAACAGCTATAAATACATGATTAATTACTCTCGAATTCATATTTATCAATTTAACGGTTTTATTTATATTTTTTACATACAGTTGGTTATAATGAAAAATTATATTGAATTTAAAAAGAAAAATACCAACAATATAGCTGTAAGCACGATTGCCAGGAGGGTCCATTATGGAAATAGCTTCAGACCTCAGGTCGGGTGGACGGTCTTAAGCTATTTCTCGATCTTAAATTTTTTCTTAATTCTGACTAACATAGTATTATTTTTCATATGTAAAAAGTTTTTTGTCATAATATAACTTTTTTATATTAACAATATTCGTGCCGAATAAATTTAAACCTAAAATTTAGAAAAAATTACGTTGTTTAACTGATTTTCCAACCTGGCGCTTTTATTAACCTGGGTGTCCTTGACCGAAATTTGGAATAAAACCGTTTGGTAACTACCGAGTAAACATTTGATTTTTTTAATTTCCCAATTAAAGAGATCATTATCATTTACAGTAATCTTCCTCGCTGTCAACTTTTACCCATACCAGGTAAAGGGATTATTTTTTATTTAATTCTTTTTTCACTTTTATTTCCGCTTTATCGATATATACGTATATCTTACATTACTAAGTTCAGTAATTATTTTTTGTTATAAACCCTTCCAAATAAGCAAAATAAACGAGATAATTTTCTATTATTGAACTGATGTTACTCTCAACCGGAAATGAGTAAATAATGGGCCGAGTCTGGGGGATCAGCCCAGCGTCGTAATGACATGTTTATGTGCTTATCCTTAAGCGATATCGTAGCTTATAAAGTAATTAATGTTCAATCTGGTTTTGTACTTGTCTTTGCTGACGAATACTTAGAAAAATTTAATACAGCAAAGGGCAAATCTGTTTTTAACCAATATACATTTGACAATATAATGCCTCCCGAATTAAATGCTCAAAGGACAGCGGTTCATCTTGCTGTTGACCCGTATGTTACTCAGCATGAAGATGATAAAATAAAAGCTGAAATCGAAAAACATAACCCAGATAATAAAGTAGAAGCAGTAATTAGAATACCTACTAATAAATACCTTCCTAAGATCAGTTCACCTGCTGATCCCATCATGGATCCTCCTGGCAATCGTATATACAGCTATATCTTTGGTATTTTTTCTTTTTAAATTCAATATAATTTTTAAATATAACCAACTGTATATAACACAAATAAATAAAGCCATTAACTTGATAAAAAATGAGATACTAGTGTAATATTTCTTATGTTTATTGGCGCATAGCCAACGCCCATGGACTCTCCCATGTGCAGGCTAGAAGTTCTCATGTGGCTTTCTCAGTTATAAAAACTAAGCCCAAAAATTGGCAGGGAAACTCGCATTGTTTAGGTGCCTCCACACCATAGGTTATGGGGTATTCCCCCTTCTATTGAAAGCCTATTGGTGGAGGCATGACCAAGTGCCTGACCCGCGGTGTGAAAAAGGGTTAAGCAGCACACGAGGGGAGGCAGAGTAATTTTGGTGCCCATACAGATAACATTACGTTATGGGGACGGGGGCGTTGAGGCCTAGAGGAACTCTGTAGCTTCTAAATAAATCAAGTGTTAAGTATCTTCATATAGCTACTATCACCAACCACACTTGAGCCCTGGCCTGGAGTGTAGAACATAATAATATCTACACGACAGTAGTGGCAGCGAAAGTACAACCCTAACACGACAGTGGAATACGACTACAAAATACGTCAGTGGTATACAACTACAAAATACGTTAGTGGTATACCTCAGGCACGACTACTAAAATACAACAGTAGTGGCAGCCGAGTACGATCCCACGCCTGAAAAATTGTGAAGAGACTAGAAGTTATATGCCTGCGCAATCTCGAGCTGTGAGAAGAAAACTGTAGGATACAAAAGGATATAAATTTTCTTTGGAAGAAATGTCGAAGGAAGTTCAGCGAGTAATACCTAAACCCCGTCCCACTACAGGAAAAGTGCCCAGCATTAAGAATTGTCCCTTTCATTTTGACTCTACGGCAAAGTTGCTGAAATATAGGTCACGATGGGAAACGCAGAATGGAGAGACGAGTGGTCAAATTGGGAGAGAATTTCAGCGCGATTCATGAAGTACTTCAGAGTGCATAGGACTGAGAGTGAGAAGATTCCCGGGATGGTGAATCGGCGATCTTATGAAAGGTACGGACGACATCGTTGGAGGAAAAACGAGAGAGCCCAGCAGAAAGGAAAACCCTCTCCCCCAGTACCAGAGGCAGTGACATCCTTCAGGCAGCATCCCAAAATAGCTAAGTTCTTGTAATTTTTATCCAATGAGTAATGGGGGTACTATTAAAAGATATTGAGGTTGGAGGACTCCGCCATTTTGCTTTACAGACATGCTTTGACTCAGCCACCCTGCATATAAGAGGGAATATGGCTTTAGTAAATAATAGAAGTAAAATTTCTGTACCCATTACTAAACTAGATAATTTGTACTAATAGTTATTAGTAATGATACCCTCGATTTTTGTTAGAATTAAAACAGTATAACACGTAATTGTGTTAGAAGGGTGTCCAACTAATTTTTTTTTTCACCTAGGTTAAGTATTGGACAGGCAAAGTTTGTGATTGAATTTGAGAAAGAATAAAATATGTGTGAAATTATTTAAGTGTTATATTTTGAAGCAGAAGTAGAGTAATTTAAGTCATCGATTGTTGTCCGTGGGAGTGACAGTGTCCCATAATAAAATATAAGCCGTAGAGCTTTTTTTTTCTACACTCCAAAACATACGAAAAAATCACCTTGAGAACCGAACTTGAATCTGCTGTTAAGGTTTTTCTTTTGTCATGTGTGACGGAGTAGTGTCCAAGAAAGAAAGCGCGGGAATGACCATCCTCTCAAGCCTCGTTTTTTATAAAGTAATTGAGATTTGTAATGATTCCTTTCTCTTAGAATATGTGTATGTCAATTTCACTGAAGAATAAGAGACTTTTCCGATGGTTATTAAGACTACTACAACTAGATATAAAGGGAATTTCATTCGTTTGGTTTTGTGCTGGCCGGGAGAGAAGACAGAATAGCAGATACCCTGAGATGGGGGGTGTAGTACCCTACCATGCCATTGATGGGGAGTATAGAAAGGGACCTAGGATAGTTGACACAGGAAAGCAGCGGTCAAGTGAGGGTTTTGAGATACTCACGCACTCCTTGAGTGTCATGGGGGGGAAAATGTGGTCAATGAATGAGGGAAGTCACTGGGAGAGAGTGAGTGAGCGAACGCAGTGCATGGGAGTGATAGTGAGAGGGGGGCGTAGAACGAGTGAGTGCGACCGACATGAGTGTAGAGAAAAGGGGGTGCTGGTGGTGGAATCGAGAGACTCTCGTTTAAGAGCAGGATAAGAGATATATAGTTGTATATGACCTTGAGGGGTGTCAGTGTTTTGAGGGTCAATGTAGTACCATCCCTCCTGCTAGGACACGGCCGAGGTGCTGTCTCAACTGGGGGAGCGAGCCCACCATGTTTTGATCGGTCCCTTACCCTGCTCGTAGGATGGTTGTTCATTTTCGAAATTCCAAGAGATCATAATTGATCAAGGAGGCGAATCTATGAATGATTTTTCTTCTCTAGCTGAAGTATTTACATTAATTATTTGAAAAACGTAGCTAAATAGCTAAAAAGATAAATGATCCACCGATTTAAGTTTACAGAACAATTTTTTTTAAATGTACGATTCCTTTGAGAGATTATGAAACTTAAGCGAGTGTGATTCTAAAGCAAAGTCTATTCTTTTACCATTGCAAGTGAAATATTATTTTTTTTTATTTTAATATTGCATACACAGTACACGTTTTTTTATTTTCTATGTAGAGATGTGAGTTTAGTTTTGATATGATAATAGTAATATTTTGCAGAGATAAAGATATTAATGATTTTGAGAAAATTATTTGCAGGTAATTATTGTTTATTATCACGAACTTTATAATTACCATTTTGCTAATTAAGATAACAAGGGAATTAAAATCAAGATTTAATTCCTTTTATTTTTCGTTTAAGAAAGAATAATTGTTAATATTGTTGATTGTATAAATAAAAAAAAAGTTTCTCTTGAAGTATCAGCTTTTAATGTATAATATTTTTGAATTACAGTGCTTTTTATGCTTCACATGAGATAGTTTCATATTTTATTGATGGTAATTAGTGAATATTTTTGTAGTATTTTGTTCAAATTCCGGTTGGAGGTATGTTTGACTTATGGCGACTGTGCGATTCGATTCGACCCTCCGATTTATAAATAAAAAAAGAGAAACACTGCCATAATAGGCAAGTGTGTGTATGTGCATTTCACTAGCATTTTTGCGATGCTAAACAGAAAAGGAATGAATTATGATTCGCCTTAGCTTAATCTGTACTAATTTAAAGTTATCTTTTTTTTTAAGAAGTTAGTAAATAAAATTTTGCTTATCAGAAAGTTTAACAAAAAACCTTTTGCAAGACTAACTAGTGGTGAATATAGAGTGAAGGGTAGTTATTGTATAGACACCTCTATGTTTTTATTAGTAACTGAATACATGAAGCCAAGTTGTTATAAGATGTTGACTTTGGGTATTTTGATTGTTGATTTATTTTTTCATTTTCTGATAAATTGCTGGATGACAAATGTGAGCTAGCTCCATTATATTTTATGATTTTTTTCATGCTAATATTACACTGATAATGCAGAATTTAAATAGAGAAGTAATATAAGAGTTTGTCTGCCACATATTTCAACTGTCTTTGAAGGAAATCTGAGCTACAAAAGAGATTTTACTTTAAAATGAGTATTATTATGAAATACAATTACAGAGTTTTTGTTCTTGCCTCAAAATGCTATCAGTACTTGTTATTTACTGTTATTCTTAGTTTTTATTTTAATTATTATTATTATCATTATGGCTGTTGTTGTTACTACCACTCCATTGTCCTTCTTGCTAATTACTATTTTCATCATATTATCAGTAGGAACAGAATTATTAGCATTTTTATTTTAAATTCTTACTACTGTGTTACTGTAGTTGTAGTGGCATAGTGTATTTTCTTTCTTTATTTGGAGTGTTGTAGTGGTATGATATATGTCTTCTTTATTTATATATTAATTAATTTATTGATATATATATTTTCACTTTATTTATTAATAATTTTGTTGTTGTTCTAAACTGATCCCTTAATTTTGCTTCTTATTGTCATAACGAACTGTACGTCATTTTGGTTTTATGGCAACAATACTCTGTATTGCCGCCTTTTCGTATAATGTGATACTTTTGGTCTGCTCATTTTCGATACATAAAAATTGCTTGAAAATTAATGAATTTTGCCTATTTTGATACCTTAAATGATATTGTGGTAATCTTGATATCTTGTCAACATTGAACTACAAAGTGGTGACCCTTGAAGTGACAAGATATTTGTAATTGACAAGATAGGCCTAAGTGACAAAAATTTCTTCAGCATCATACCGGTAGGCGAGGCCTAGGTTTCTTTCAGTATTTGTACTCCAAGATAAGCTGTCATAAACAATGCCCGATTCTGATGATGATAAGTCTAGTGCTGTCAAGCACATAGCAGTGAAAGCCCCTGCATTCATGGACACCTGTGTTTCAGGGTGGTTTTCTATTCTTGAAGCTCAATTTGACTAAGCTAATGTGAAATCGAGTGAAACAAAATTTTTCCATGTGTTATCTGCCTTGCCCCCTACTGTTGTAGAACGAGTTCCCCAAGACACTTTAAATAGGAGAGACTATGATATAATTAAAGCATACCTCACAAATCTTTTTGAACAGACCAATCCTGAACTTTTCAATGATTTGATAAATAATACAGTAATGCATGGCAAGCCTTCAGTTTATTTAGAATAAATTCGCAGAACTGCTTCTAAATTAGAGAAAATATGATTTGCCAGCTTTAGGCAAGCTTGCAGATGAACTAGTTGTATTTTCTCAAAATAATAATAGGGCTAAGTCCATCAATGTTGTTGATCAGTTGTCAGTTTCTCGTCAAGCTAGTACATTCCAGTATGTATCAATTTCCAAGAATCCACCTGTAGGCCTAGGAGTGCTACCGTTCCATCAAAATCAACGTCCAAAAGTTTGTCGTGCCCATTTATATTATGGAACTCGGGCTAAATGGTGCAAGCCATGGTGCCAATGGCCGAATAAATCTCAAAATATCCAGATGAAGGATTCTTCTAGAGCGCCGTCCCCAGCATCAACGTCTAGGTCCTCATCGCCCGCACGGAATTTTCCTAGTTCGGAAAACTAATAAAGCAGACAGAAGAGAAAATTGTAGCTACGGCCACTTCTGTTCTGCCACTTCTACAGGTTGTAGCCAAAATTGGTTGTAGTGACAAGGTCTTCACTGTGGATACAGGAGCTGCAGTCTCCATTATTCCATATAAGTATGTTTCAGAAATTTTATTACGGCCAACAGCAGTTAATATTTCTACGGCCACTGTTGAGTCAATAAAAGTTTATGGTGAAATTATTCTTGACCTTGATATTCGGCAGTTGCGCCGTCGATTTAACTGGACATTTGTTGTTGCAGATGTATGTACACCTTTATTAGGTAATGATTTTCTTTGCAATTTTGGATTGTTTATTGATTGTAAGAATAAAACTTTACATGACAATATAACACAATGTTCTGTAAAAGGTGATATTGCAAATCATAATGTTTCTTATGTGATTAATAATTTGAACTATTTACCTGATTCTGTACAACAGTTGTTCCAAGATTTTCCCTCACTCTTGTCCTGTGTTAAGCCTCTTACAGCTAATAATTCTTTCAAGAATTCTAATGTTTTTCATTATATAGATACAGGGAGTTCTCCTCCGACATTTGCTAGATGTCGTCCGTTGGCTCCAGACAAATATTCTGCCGCCAAGGAAGCATTTAAGCAGTTGTTGGATACGGGAATTGTACAACCCTCTAAATCACCTTGGGCTTCACCCATTCATTTAGTTCCTAAACCTAAGCCACGAGAGTGGAGAGTATGTGGTGATTTTAGGCAACTTAATACTTTGACCAAGCCAGATAAATATCCTTTACCACATATTAGTAGTGTGTCATTAAAGCTTTACAAGAAAAAGATATTCAGTAAAATTGATTTGTTAAAAACCTATCACCAGATCCCTATGAATCCTTCAGATGTTGAAAAGACAGCAGTAACCACACCCTTTGGGCTATTTGAATATTTATATATGCCTTATGGTCTTCGGAATGCCCCTGCCACTTTTCAGCGTTTGATGGACAATTTATTTAGAAACCATGATTTTGTATTTATTTACCTGGATGATATTCTGATATTTTCAGAGAATACAGAAGAGCACAAGAAACATTTGTCTATAGTATTTGAAATCCTAAGCTCTAATAATCTTAAAATTTCTATTGATAAATGTGAATTCTTTAAAAATGAAATAGAATATTTAGGATATTTGATCACGGCTAATGGTTTAAAACCTGGTTCTCATAAACAGACAGATATTGTTGATTTTCCTAAGCCAGCAGATTCTGCTGCCTTACGTAGGTTTATAGGAATGCTCAATTACTATAGACATATGGTACCGCATTTTGCTGATGTTGTATATCCTTTGACCGAATTAATTAGATTACAACCTAAATCTAAAGAACTAGTATGGAATTCGGAAGCAGAATCTGCCTTTGTAAGTGCTAAAGAGTCACTTAACAATGCTTGCACCATTGCATATTTCACTAGTAAGTGTACTTCTCCACTGCATCTGGTGACTGATTGTTCCCAAGTGGCAGCTGGAGCTGCGTTACACCAAATTCAGGATGGTAAATTTGTCCCTATTGAATTCTTTTCAAAGAAATTATCAGAAACTCAGAGGTGTTATTCTACTTTTGACCGAGAACTGCTTGCTGCGTATCTGGCTGTACTAAAATTTAAACATGTAATTGAAGGACGTGAAACCGTTTTATTTACTGATCATAAACCCCTTGATTTTGCATTTAAGAATCCTCATACAGCCAAGTCAGATAGACAGCAACGATATTGGTCTTTAATTAGCGAGTGTATATCAGATGTTGTACATATCAAGGGTGCAGACAATGTTGTAGCAGATTGTCTTTCCAGACCATTACCTGTATCTTCTGTCTCAGTGGACTTACATGATTTAACCAGTATAGCTGAAAGCCAATCCACTGACACAGAAATTCTTAATTACAAAGAGAGATTGAAAATTTTCAAAATTCAGAATCATGACTTATATTGTGACGTGTCAACACCCCATCCGAGACCATTTCTTCCCTTAGCTTGTCGTAAATCAGTATTTCAACTTATGCATAACATTTCACATCCAGGAGTAAAAGGTACGTTGCACCTTATCAAAGCTAGGTACTTTTGGCCTAATATGGATCGAGATATTCGAAGTTGGACTAAAGAGTGTACTTCTTGTCAGCAAGTTAAAGTGCACCGCCATACCCGTGCTCCTATTACAAATTTTACAGCACCTTTTGGGAGATTTGAATTTGTACATTCAGATATTGTTGGTCCTCTCCCTCCTAGTAAAGTCCCTGGCCAGTCTTTTACAGCACCAGAACAATACGTTCTTACCTGTATTGACAGATCTACTAGATGGTTGGAAGCCATCCCCATCACAGATATTTCTGCTACCACTGTGGCTTTTGCTATTATTAAAGGTTGGGTATCTCGTTTTGGAGTGCCATTATATGTTTTTACTGATAGAGGTGCTCAGTTTGAATCTGCATTATTTCAGGAACTTTCCTCTATAATTGGATTTCATAGACTGCGTACCACTTCATATCACCCTCAATCCAATGGCATGGTTGAAAGATCACATAGAGTATTGAATGTATCTCTGATGGCACATAAAGATGATTGGCTTGCTTCTTTACCAATAGTACTTTTAGGTTTAAGATGTGTCCCCACAGAGTCTGGAGTTTCTCCATTTACTTTGGTGACAGGAAGTATGCTACTTAGTCCTAAAATCATGGTAACAACTGAAATTCCTTCTTTTGCACAACAAAAAGAAATTGTCTCTGAATTTGTATCTCGAATGCGTGAATTAGATTTTTCTGAATCCTCTTATGGATACCTTCATTCATCCTCTGTTAAACCTTATGTTCCAAAAGATCTTGAATCATGTACACATGTTTGGGTTAGAGTGGATCGTGTACGTCGCCCTTTAGAGGCTCCCTACTTTGGTCCACTTAAAGTTGTGGAACGTGGTGATAAATATTTTATTCTACGTCAGCTTTCTGGAAATTTAACTACTGTATCTGTAGATAGATTGAAACCTGCCTCAATACCAAAAACTATCAGTTCTAATGAGACAGAACCTACTGTAAATAATGATTCTGTGCCAGAAGCTGTCAATTCTGATGTGATTGAACCAAGTGTAAATAATGATTTTTCTGAGTCTAATTCCACAAATGACACAGATTCTGATACATTAATTCCTAGTAGTGCATCTATTCCTGAAAATATTGATAATGAAGATGTTATTGAAGAGAAAATACCTCAATCTGTTGTTACGAAATCTCGTCGAGTTAGATTTAATCGTAACCCTGATTATGTATATTATTAATTTGTATTTTTGTATCTATGTCTCCACATATATATTATATATCTATATTTTCTATTATCAGTGTTAAAAACTAATGTACTCCTGTACTGGCAGGGGAGTGTTGTAGTGGCATAGTGTATTTTCATCCTTTATTTGGAGTGTTGTAGTGGTATGATATATGTCTTCTTTATTTATATATTAATTTATTTATTAATTGATATATATATTTTCACTTTATTTATTAATAATTTTGTTGTTGTTCTAAACTGATCCCTTAATTTTGCTTCTTATTGTCATAACGAATTGTGCGTTGTTTTGGTTTTATGGCAACACTACTCTGTATTGCCGCCTTTTCGTATAATGTGATACTTTTGGTCTGTTCATTTTCGATACATAAAAATTGCTTGAAAATGAATGAATTTTGCCTATTTTGATACCTTAAATGATATTGTGGTAATCTTGATATCTTGTCAACACTGAACTACATAGTCACTCTTAATGTGAGTACACCTTGTTCCTTTTTTCGGCATTTTTTTTATCAGCGAAATTGCAATGACGCTCCAAAAAATAATAGCAAAAAAATACGAAATTCGTGAATAACGCCCATGCAAAGAAATTCGAAAAAAAATTTTCATTTTAGTAAAAAATCGACTGCCTCAGAGGCTTATGTCATCCTCCTCCTCTTCTACCGCTTAATGCGATCGGATATTATGATGAAAATGAAAAAAAAAGCAATAAGAACAAACAGCAAACATATTTTCAATATAATATCGTCAGGGAAATAGCGTGAGGGTGCATCAGCTGATACGGAAGTAGCAAAACATTTGCCGATAGAGGTTCATTCCCCCGCATCCTATTCCTCTTCTACCGCTTAATGCGATCGGATATTATGAAGAAAATTGAAAAAGAGGATTAAGAACAAACAGCAAACATATTTTCAATATAATATCGTCAGGGAAATAAGCGTGTGAGGGTGTATCAGCTGATACGGAAGTAGCAAAACGTTTGCCGATAGAGGTTCGTTCTCCCGCATCCTACTCCTCTTCTACCGCTTAATGCGGTCGGATATTATGAAGAAAATTGAAAAAAAGCATTAAGAACAAACAGCAAACATATATTCAATATAATATCGTCAGGGAAATAGCGTGTGAGGGTGCATCAGCTGATACGGAAGTGTGACAAAACGTATGCATCCTTGTCCTCACCGCCACCATCAGTGTTGCCAAAATAGATGAATGAGAGAAATGATAAATATAAAAAATATACATGTAAGCTGGTAAGTTATTTCAAGTATCTTAAAGATGAAGTATATTTTTGTTTAAATTACAGTATGTACTACCATCTTGTAATTAATATATATCTTAAAATGTACCATACATTTGAAAATTAAAACTTCCGCTTTATCTGCCAACCCTGGCCACCATGCACGTCCCAGTGTAAGTCTGTTGCCAACGGTACAATACAGCGCATTAATTTGTCTGTACAGTAAATCTGCATATCTTTAATACAGTACACTATTTGCATGTTAATATAAATAACTATAGGCCTTTCTACTTTGTTATGTACTTATAAAATATGTTTTACTTATCATATATCTTTGGTATAGTGTGTCTGGCCACCATAAACGTCCCAGTGCAAGCCTGTTGCCAACGGCCTAATAGAGTGCATTAATTTGTTTACTGTACAGTAAATCTGTATATCTTTTATACTGTACACTATTTGCATGTTAATACAAATAACTACATTACAGGTCTTTCTGCTTTGCTATGTACTTATAAAATATGTTATACTTATCTTATAGCTTTGGTATAGTGTGTCTATGGACGGTTGTGGAACAAGCTATGCCCTTTATCATTGTTTCCTATGGAAAATGACTCGTTTTTTCAAGCGATTTTCCATTTACCCATGACTTCTGAGAACCTATCTCCGCATTATTCCAACAACTAGGTGTATTACTTTTGTGGCTGTTCTTCTCAGCATTTCATGACTTTTCTTTTTGATATCTATAGCACACTAATGTCTTGTAGAGGTACTTTATCAGTTACTCAGCTAGGTCCTAAGTATCTGAGAATAACGATCTGGATGATGTAGACAAATATTTACAACCACTATTCTATTTTCAGGTAGCCCCGGATTGAAATTTCACACATTTTTTCCCTTTTACCCATTGGAGAGATTGCAAGCGCTTAGAGATACAGGGATGCGCAATACCCCCTTTGTGTGCTTACATATGGCCACTGTTCATACCCAGAGGTGATATCTAGTGTTTCCTGTATTTGTGATAGCCACAATAGGCCCTTATTTTTGGTTTTAGAATCTACTGCAGGCTATTCTAATTGCAGAATTTGAGTTTGTGAGGGAGATGCGTGTCTGGGGGATAGGTGTCGTGACAGGAGATATGGTGATATGACCAACTCAACAGTTGAGTGAGGCACTCGAAATTAATATATCTGCGCTCTTCCATTGTCCAGTGGCCCCTCGACGTAGAACTAAGGGTCATTCATTGTTACAACCCAGACCTATCTAACAGCGTAGACGTGGGGGATGACAGAAAAGGGAGGGGGTTGGCCCAGTACCTAGTGATATCCCAAAATGTGGGACTCCATATGGGGACGAAGGGGAATAATTGTCATTTAAAAACCGTATTTTTCTTTTAACTGAGTACTATGAATTTTTTTTATTTTTTTGCTGTCAACTAGCATTACTGAATGGCTGTCTCTTAGTTGAAAACGTTTACTTTCTCTTTCCTGTAGTCATTTTTTCACTCATTAATAGCTACATAATGTAGTTGTAAAAACTTAATTAGACAGTTTTAGATTTGCTAATTGAAATTCTTTAATTAGAATGATTGTTGTGAGAATATATTTTTCTTTGTTTGTCTTTTTTGGAAACAACATGTTCTATATATTGAGTGTATCCTTGACAATGAAATAATTTTCAGGTAATTTTAGTATGTATTAAGGAATAGGAATCTTAGATATAGGAATCTTAGATCTGTAATACTGAAAAAAATGCACTAGGTAAGTAGCCTCTGTTTATGGTCTACAATGATATGTGTTAGCATTTTCTAATATTAATGATATAAACTCTTGTGATTCACAGTGCCTTTAGATGTGTGACTTAATATTACATTGTTTGACTTAATATTACATTATTTACATGAACTCTGTTATCTCAGCAGATGATAGCCATCCTTTTTGTTGTAAGTTAATGCTTCACCAGAAATAACGTATTTCTGGAATGGGCCGTGAGGAGTAATGCATAGCTCATGCCCATGGACGCCCCCATGCACTGGCTAGTAGTTCTCACGTGGCTTTCTCTATTATAAAAACCAAGCCCAAAAATTGGCGGGGAGACATGCATTGTTTAGCTGCCCCCACACCATAGGTTATGGGGTGTTCCCCCTTCTTGGTGGAGGCATGACCAAGTGCCTGACTCAAGGTGTTAACAAGGGTCAAACAGCACACGAGGGGAGGCAGAGTATTTCTGGCACCCATACAGGTAACATAACGTTAAGGGGACGGGGTCATTTGAGGCCTGAAGGAACTCTGTAACTTCAAAATAAATTAAGTGGTAAGTATATTTGCATATCTAGTATCACCTTCCACGATTGAGCCATGGCCTGGAGTGTAGAAGAATATAATATTATCTACACGACAGTGGTGGCAGCCAAAGTACAACTCTAACACGACAGTGGAGTACGACTACAAAATACGTCAGTGGTATACCAACAAGGCACGACTACTAAAATCCGGCATTATAAGTGTTTTATAATGCATTGTTTTGTTTTTTATTGATTAGGTACTGATTGTTCTTTTGCCTTTTCAGGCTCACCTGCCTGCCCCTGTCTCGTCAGCAGCTGACATAACAAGCTTTCTCCTGATAAGCAAGTCTCTCCCTCCACTTGAGTACAGTATACTGTACAGGTACTATTTACAGTTTTGTACTATACAGTAATAAAGTATGTGTAGCTTTATTATACTGTAATGTACGTGTAAACTGTACAGTACCTGTATATTATGTTAATTTCAAAGTTTAGAAATAGTATTAAGATTAGTTTTCATAAATTTTTTACAACAATTAGGAAAAACAATTTTTTTCTATGTTCTTGATGGTTTACTTTTTACATAGGTTGGGGGACCTAGGTTCAAATCTATGTGAATTCCGACTTACGTCGATTTCCAACTTAAGTCAGCTGTCAGAAACGGAACTTTGACGTAATATGAAGACTCCTCATATATATATATATATATATATATATATATATATATATATATATATATATATATATATATATATATATATATATATATATATATATATATATACACACACAGTAATCCCTCGTTTATCGAGGGGGTTCGGTTCCGGGACCGGCCGCGATAGGTGAATTTCTGCGAAGTAGGTCCCCACACATTAAAAAAAAAAAAAATCCCCACTTCTTCCACGAGTACAAAGAGGATTACGATAAGAAAAGATCATCATCATCATCATTATATATATATATATATATATATATATATATATATATATATATATATATATATATATATATATATATATATATATATATATATATATATATATATATATATATATATATATATATATATATATATATTATCCTACTAGGAATCCTGTTCCTTGCATCAGATACGCTACGGTATTACCAAGCCAATTTTCACCAATTTCCCTTCTGAACCTAAATTTATCAAGCTTAAATCCATGTACCCATGTACGAGTTATGGTTTTATCATGAATGTTTAAAACTTTATTAATTATCACCCTTGTAATGACCTGTCAGATGTGAAGGGATTATAAAAGATGTGTAATGAATATCCAGCTCTCTGCTGGATTTTAATATACCTCTGCATTACTTTCATGATGTCTATTCCAATAATGTCTCCTTAGATATTATTATTATTATTATTATTATTATTATTGGCAACAATAATTTTCCTTTGATGATGATTGTGGAGATTATCATCATCATCATATTATTATTATTATTAAGGGCTCACCATTGTTTGTACATCTGTTGGTTAATTTATTTTAATAACTGTGTACAGTGCCCCTCCCTAGTTGGCTGGGACAAAGAGAGTGTGGGGGGTTGGGTAGAATACAATGTTGGAGAGAGAGAGAGAGAGAGACATCTTTAATTAACTCTTGTTCATTCAACCAAAACTACATGGTTTATTGTACAAATAATCGTTTAATTACATAATTCGTAATAATAATAATAATAATAAAAATAATAATAATCTCCACAATCATCATCAAAGGAAAATTAGTTAAAAATAATAATAATAATAAGATCTAAGGAGAATTTTTGGAATAGACATCATGAAAGTAATGCAGAGGTATATTAAAACCCAGCAGAGAGCTGGATATTCATTACACATCTTTTATAATCCCTTCACATCTGACAAGTCATTACAAGGGTGATAATTAATTAAGTTTTAAAAATTCATGATCAAACTAGAACTCGTAATGGGTAATGGATTTAAGCTTGATAAATTTAGGTTCAGAAGGGAAATTGGTGAAAATTGGCTTGGTAATACCGTAGAGTATCTGATGCATGGAACAGGATTCCTAGTAGAATAATATATATATATATATATATATATATATATATATATATATATATATATATATATATATATATATATATATATATATATAACCCGAATGAGATTGTGAATTGACTTAAATGCGAAAAAGAAGCCACGAGTGAGGTTGGGGAATCTGTAAGACGAACATAGTGGCATTCAGATAGAATGCGTTCATTCCTAAGTATAGCAGATATAAGCTATAAGGTTGGATTCCTTTTAACCTTCTGTGGTGTGTAGTTGGTAGCGCCTTGACTTTAGTAATTCTGAGTCCTAGGTTCAAGTCACGGTCGGGGTAAAAAATGATATATATATATATATATATATATATATATATATATAATATATATATATATATATATATATATATATATATATATATATATATATATATATATATATATATATACAGTGTTCCCCCCCTTATTAAGATAGTTCGGTTCTGGGACCCGGCGCGAACCAGGAAAACCGCAGAGTAGGATCAGCCTATATGTACATAGACATTTTAATTTATTTTTACGTTTACATTGTATAAACCCTCCCTGTACTGTTAACATACCACCCTTTACTTCATAAATAACAGCATGCAACGTAAATTTATATGAAAGTGATAGATAAAATTACGGTGAATGAAGTGGTAATTACATGACATACTCATTTACAATTATTTTTATGTTTCCGTACTGTATAAACCCTCCCTGCACTGTTAAAAAAACACCCTTTACATTATAAATAGCAGCAAGCAACGTAAATATTTATGAAAGTGATAGGAAAACTTACCGTGAATGTGATGATGACGTGACATACATAGGAATTTTACAATTATTTTTACATTTACGTACTGTATAAACCCTCCCTGCACTGTTAAAAAAAACACCCTTTACATTATAAATAACAGAAAGCAACGTAAATTATTTTGAAAGTGATAGATAAAATTATGGTGAATGAGGTGATGATGACGTGACATACATTGGTATTTTACAATTATTTTTCGTTTACGTACTGTATAAACCCTCCCTGCACTGTTAAAAAAACACCCTTTACATTATAAATAACAGCAAGCAACGTAAATTTTTATGAAAGTGATAGATAAAATTACGGTGAATGAGGTGATGATGACGTGACATACATATGTACGTGATAGGTAAACTTACCATGAATGAGGCGATGATCATCATTCTCGACCCCGGAGGAAATTATTGCGCAGCCAATAAAAGCTTTACGGCTGCTTTTTGGGGGAGAAGAACATGGTAATGGGGAGTTGCTGTCGCTGTTTCTTCATTTGTTGGAAGATGGTATGGTAAGGAATCATAGCATCGTCGAGAAAATTACAGAAGGTCACCGAACGAATCATATTATCGTCATATTCCTGCGAGAGTTTTTGGGCTGCTTTCACATATTCATGTATGGCTGCTAAACGTTCGAGTGTAAGGCCAGGTTCTTCAATTAGTTTGTGCGATTCCTCAAGATCTTCCTCTTCTTCACTCGCTGATTTCGTCATTTCATCCAAGTCTTCATCAGTCAAAGGCTGCGAGTGGCAGTCAATCAGTTCATTCACATCTTCGGAAGGCATATCTTTAAAGCCTTCTCCTCCTAGCAATGCAGCCAATTTTACAGCTTTCGCAACTGCCGCCTTCTGCACTTCGTCAGGAGCAAATCTCTTGTAGTCGTGGATGACTTCGGGCCACAATTTCTTCCAGCTGGCATTGATTGTGGCAGACTTCATGTCTTTGATTGCTTTCTGAATATTTTTTAGGCATGTGGCAATCGTGTAATTACGCCAGTAAGTCATCAATGAGAATTCTTTGTCCGAATCCATGGATTCAACTAGGCTCGCCAGGGCATTTCGTGTGTAGAGGGCCTTGAACGCACGAATAACGCCTTGATCCATAGGCTGAATCAGTGACGTCGTATTCGGTGGCAGGAACTCAACTTGAACACCGTCATATTGGAGATTGGTTGTGTGGCCACCAGCATTATCCATCAAAAGAAGGACTTTAAATTCAAGGCCTTTTCCCTTAAGATAAAGTTTTACCTGAGGGATAAAGCATTGGTGAAACCAGTCCGATGAATGGCTTTTCGTGATCCATCCTTAGGGTTATGCATCCAATACACTGGCAGCAGATTCTTATTCTTGTTCTTTAAAGCCCTATGGTTCTTTGACTTGTAGATAAGCCCGGGCTTTAAGGTGAAGCCCGCAGCATTCCCGCACATGATGAGGGTAACGCGATCTTTGTGCGCTTTAAATCCCGGGGCTTTAGCTTCTTCCTTGAAGAGAAAAGTGCGAGATGGCATTCTCTTCCAAAATAAGCCAGTCTCATCCATGTTGAAGACTTGCTCAGGAACATATTCCCCTTTGGCGATAATTTTCTTGAAGTCATTCTTGACGTAATTTTCTACGGCAGCTATATCTGCAGAGGGAGCCTCGCCATAAACTGAAACGCTTTTTAGGCCATAGTGTTTTTGAAATTTGAACAACCATCCATTGCTAGCAACGAACGGTTGTATCCTTGATGGAGAATTGCTGGAGGGTCCTGGTTGTGGGTCGTCAATATCTTCTTCTCTCTCCTCCTCTCCACGGTCGTCATCGGGTTCATTTGCAGCGAATGTCTCGTACAGCTTCTTCGCTATTGTTTGTATGATATTGGTGTGTAAGCTGATGTTTTTCTTTCTGCAATCAGCAATCCACAGGGCCAAAGCAGCTTCCATCCGCACTACTGCCTTATTGCGGGGTGTTACGACCCTCTTCACCGATTTATCAAAAGAAATGCTCGCTGTTTTCCTGATCTTTGCCACGTCCTTTTTGATGTAGCGCACAGTAGATTCATTGAGGCCAAAATAGCAGCTGACATTCACAAACGTTTTTCCTTCTTTCAACATATCTAAGAGTTTCACTTTATCTACAATGGTTAACATTTTCCTTTGCCGCTTAGGCTGACTACCAGGAGCCTTAGAAGGTGAGGGGCGTTTGGGAGGCAATGCAAAGGATAAATTACGCGTGAAAACATATTAATAAGCACAACAAGAATGGCGCACACATGAGTTAGACTGAGCGAGTGAGGCGGCACATTGGAAATTGGAGGGAAAAGCAAACTGCAATGAAAAAGCCGATCAGACCCCATGATACAGAACATATTGAAAAACAAGTCTGTGATTCGTTGTCTCCCGACCTTTCACCCAATAGAATTCCATGAACTATCTCACATAGGTGAGAGCCTTTTCGTTTTCCGAAACATTGATAGCGGTATCGTATTTTACATGGTGCAATACTGTTGGTACTTTATGTTTTTTATTATTTTTTACTGTTTTATTATTCTTAGGCTAGGAAATACTTGTTTTATCAAGAAAATAATGAAAATTTTAATATTCACTAGGTCAAGTAGGTGAGAGCCTTTGCGTTTTCCGAAACGTGATACCGGTATCGTATTTTTCATGGTGCAATACTGTTAGTACTGTATTTATGTTTTTTACTATTTTTTACTGTTTTATTATTCTTAGGCTAGGAAATACTTGTTTTATCAATAAAATAATGAAAATTTTAATATTCACTAGGTCACGTAGGTGAGAGCCTTTGCGTTTTCCGAAACACTGATACCGGTATCGTATTTTACGTGGTGCAATACTGTTTACTATTTTTTACTGTTTTATTATTCTTAGGCTAAGAAATATGTTTTTTTTTTATCAATAAAATCATGAAACTACTGGTAATATAAATATATATGCTAGCTCACGTAGCTGTGACCCCAATACATTGTACGCTATCGGACACTATTTCGCATGATGCAATACTGTGAGTTATACTGTACGTACGTATATCTAAATTTATGTTTTTTATAATTTTTTACTGTTTTATTATTCGTACGCTGGGAAAATTTTTTTTTATTAAATAAAAAAAATATTTTTCAATTTAAAAATGCAAATACTGAAATTTTTTTTTTTCAATATTTTAATATTTTTGCATATACCCAAAAAATAAAATAATAATTTATCCAAAAAAAAAAACGTGATACAGTGAGAACGCGAACCAAGAAACGCAAATAACCGGGGGAACACTGTGTGTGAATATATATATATATATATATATATTATATATATATATATATATATATATATATATAACCTTGGCTGTTTCCCCCTTAAATTGGGGGGTAGCCGACATCAAAAAAGGGAAACAGTTTGGGGAGAAGTTATTCTCCCCCCCACTCCCCTTCTTCTTTGACGTCTCACAGGAGGTTGGCACAAGGGGGGGGATTCCCAGTCCCCCCGCCCCGTCCACTTTTAGTCGCCTTTTGATATATATATATATATATATATATATATATATATATATATATATATATATATATATATATATATATATAAACATATATATATATATATATATATATAATATATATATATATATATATATATATATATATATAAAATATAAAATATATATATATATATATATATATATATATATATATATATATATATATATATATATATATATACACACAGTTTTCCTTCCATTATTGCGAGGGTTCGGTTCCGGGACCCGGCGCGAGACAGGAAAATCGCGGAGTAGGATCAGCCTATATGTACATAGATATTTTAATTTATTTTTACGTTTACACCATATGAACTGCATAAACCCTCCCTGTACTGTTAACAAACCACCCTTTACTTCATAAATAACAGCATGCAAGCGTAAATTTATATGACATACTCATGTACATAGGTATTTTACAATTATTTTTACGTTTACTGTATAAACCCTCCCTGCACTGTTAAAAAACCACCCTTTACTTTATAAATAACAGCATGCAACATAAATTTATATGTACGTGATAGGTAAACTTACCTTATCTGTTATGGTTAACATTTTCCTTTGCTGCTTAGGCTCACTACAAGAAGACTTAGAAGATGAAGGATGCTTGGGAGGCATTGCAAAGGTTAAAATATGCGAGTAAAAAAATCACAAGCAAAACGTATTAATAAACACAACGCGAACGGCGCACACGTGAGTTAGACTGAATGAGCCTTTGTCTGAAACGCTGATAGCGGTATAAATAACAGCATGCAACGTAAATTTATATGTATGTGATAGGTAAAGTTACCTTATTTGTTATGGTTAACATTTCCCTTTGCAGCTTAGGCTCACTACAAGAAGCCTTAGAAGATGAAGGATGCTTGGGAGGCATTGCAAAGGTTAAAATAAGAGAGTAAAAAAATCACAAGCAAAATGTATTAATAAGCACAACGTGAACGGCGCACACGTGAGTTAGACTGAACGAGCCTTTGTCCGAAATGCTGATAGCGGTATCGTATTTTACATGTTGCAATACTGTTAGTATTTATGTTCTTTACTGTTTTATTATTCTTAAGCTAAGAAATACATTTTTTTATCAATAAAATCATGAAACTACTGGAAATATAAATATATATGCTAGCTCACGTAGCTGCAACCGCAATACATTGTATGCTATTGGACACTATTTCGCATGATGCAATACTGTGAGTTATACTGTACGTACGTATATCTAAATTTATGTATTTTTATAATTTTTTACGTTTTATTATTCGTACGCTGGGAAATAAATTTTTTTTATCAATTAAATAATGAAATTTTTTTTTCAATAAAAAAATTAAAATACTGAAATTTTTTGTTTCCAATATTTAAATATTTTTGCATATACCCATAAAATAAAATAATTTATCCATAAAAAAACCGCGATACAGTGAGAACGCGAACCAAGAAACGCGAATAACCGGGGGAACACTGTATATATATATATATATATATATATATATATATATATATATATATATATATATATATATTATATATATATATATATATATATATATATATATATATATATATATATATAATATATATATATATATATATATATATATATATATATATATATATATATATATATATATATATATATATATATATATATATATATATATATACAGTGTTCCTTCCATTATTGCGAGGGTTCGGTTCCGGGACCCGGCGCGAGACAGGAAAATCGCGGAGTAGGATCAGCCTATATGTACATAGATATTTTAATTTATTTTTACGTTTATACCGTATGAACTGTATAAACCCTCCCTGTACTGTTTACAAACCACCCTTTACTTCATAAATAACAGCATGCAAGCGTAAATTTATATGACATACTCATGTACATACGTATTTTATAATTATTTTTATGTTTACTGTATAAACCCTTCCTGCACTGTTAAAAAACCACCCTTTACTTTATAAATAACAGCATGCAACGTAAATTTATATGTACGTGATAGGTAAACTTACCTTATCTGTTATGGTTAACATTTTCCTTTGCCGCTTCGGCTCACTACAAGAGGCCTTAGAAGATGAAGGATGCTTGGGAGGCATTGCAAAGGTTAAAATATGCGAGTAAAAAAATCACAAGCAAAACGTATTAATAAACACAACGTGAACGGCGCACACGTGGGTTAGACTGAATAAGCCTTTGTCTGAAACGCTGATAGCGGTATAAATAACAGCATGCAACGTAAATTTATATGTACATGATAGGTAAACTTACCTTATCTGTTATGGTTAACATTTTCCTTTGCCGCTTAGGCTCACTACAAGAAGCCTTAGAAGATGAAGGATGCTTGGGAGGCATTGCAAAGGTTAAAATATGAGAGTAAAAAAATCACAAGCAAAATGTATTAATAAGCACAACGTGAACGGCGCACACGTGAGTTAGACTGAACGAGCCTTTGTCCGAAACGCTGATAGCGGTATCGTATTTCACATGTTGCAATATTGTTAGTATTTATGTTTTTTACTGTTTTATTATTCTTAGGCTAAGAAATACATTTTTTTATCAATAAAATCATGAAACTACAGGAAATATAAATATATATGCTAGCTCACGTAGCTGCGACCACAATACATTGTACGCTATCGGACACTATTTCGCATGATGCAATACTGTGAGTTATACTGTACGTACGTATATCTAAATTTATGTTTTTTACTATTTTTTACTGTTTAATTATTCGTAGACTGGGAAATAAATTTTATTTTATCAAATAATGAAATACGTTTTTTTTTTTCAATAAAAAAATTAAAATACTGAAAATTTTAATATTTTTTAGTATTTTTGCATATACCCGCAAAAAAATAATAATTTGCCCAAAAAAAACGTGGTACAGTGAAAACGCGATCCAAGAAACGCGATCCAGCGAAGGATCACTGTATATATATATATATATATATATATATATATATATATATATATATATATATATATATATATATATATAGTGTTCCCCCCCTGTATCGCTTTTCTTGGTTCGCGTTCTCACTGTATCGCGTTTTTTTTTTTATAAATGATTATTTTATTTTATGGGTATACGCAAAAATATTAAAATATTGAAAAAATAAAAATTTTCAGTATTTTCATTTTTTTTATTGAATAAAAAATTTCATTAATTGATAAAAAAAATTTATTTCCCAGCCTACGAATAATAAAACAGTAAAAAATAGTAAAAAACATAAATTTAGATATATGTACGTACAGTATACCTCACAGTATTGCATCATGCGAAATAGTGTCCGATAGTGTACAATGTATTGGGGTCACAGCTACGTGAGCTAGCATATATATTTAGATTTCCAGTAGTTTCATGATTTCATTGATAAAAAAAAACGTATTTCGTAGCCTAAGAATAATAAAATAGTAAAAAACATAAATACTAACAGTATTGCAACATGTAAAATACGATACCGCTATCAGCGTTTCTGACAAAGGCTCGTTCGGTCTAACTCACGTGTGCGCCGTTCACGTTGTGTTTATTAAACGTTTTGCTTGTGTCCGATAGCGTACAATGTATTGGGGTCGCAGCTATGTGAGCTAGCATATATATTTATAGTTACAGTAGATTCATGATTTTATTGATAAAAAAAACGTATTTCTTAGCCTAAGAATAACAAAACAGTAAAAAATAGTAAAAAACATAAATACTAACAGTACTGCAACATGTAAAATATGATACCGCTACCAGCGTTTCTGACAAAGGCTCGTTCAGTCTAACTCACGTGTGCGCCGTTCACGTTGCGCTTAATAAACGTTTTGCTTGTGTCCGATAGCATACAATGTATTGGGGTCGTAGCTACGTGAGCTACCATATATACTGTATTTATATTTCCAGTAGTTTCATGATTTTATTGATAAAAAAAACGTATTTCTTAACCTAAGAATAATAAAACAGTAAAAAATAGTGAAAAACATAAATACTAACAGTATTGCAACATGTAAAATACGATACCGCTATCAGCGTTTCGGACAAAGGCTTCCACCATCTTCCATTGTCTCGCCTCACTCGTGTGCGCCGTTCACATTGAGCTTATTAATACAATTTGCTTGTGATTTTTTTACCCGCATATTTTAACCTTTGCAATGCCTCCCAAGCATCCTTCATCATCTAAGGCTTCTTGTAGTGAGCCTAAGCGGCAAAGGAAAATGTTAACCATAACAGATAAGGTACGTTTACCTATCACGTACATATAAATTTACGTTGCATGCTGTTATTTATAAAGTAAAGGGTGCTTTTTTAACAGTGCAGGGAGGGTTTATACAGTAAACGTAAAAGTAATTGTAAAATACCTATGTACATGAGTATGTTATATAAATTTATGCTTGCATGCTGTTATTTATGAAGTAAAGGGTGGTATGTTAACAGTACAGGGAGGGATTATACAGTGTAAACGTAAAAATAAATTACAATATCTATGTACATATAGGCTGATCTTACTTCGTGGTTTTCTTGGTTCGCGCCGGGTCCCGGAACCGAACTACCGCAATAAGGGGGGGAACACTGTATATTCCTTATTTGCTTTTTCCGCGTGTTTATAATACGCGAAATTGGAATAATGCCCCTAAAAAATAATAGTAAAAAGAATACCGCCCATGCAAAAAAATTTGAAACATAAATTTTCATTTTAGAAAATAATCAAACACCTCGGAGGCACTTTTCCGCTATCCTTTTCCTCTTCTATCGCTTAATGCGATAAGATATTATGAAGATAATGTAAAAATAGCATTAAGAGCAAACAGCAAACAAATTTTCTATATAATATCGTCAGGAAATAGCGTGCGAGGGTGCATCAGCTGATATGGAAGTGGCAAAACGCTTGTGGATAGATGTTTCTTTTCCCGCATCTTCCTCCTCTTCTACCGCTTAATGCGATCAAATATTATGAAGAAAATAAAAAAAAAGCATTAAGAACAAACAGCAAACAAATTTTTGATATATAGTCAGGGATATAGTGTGCGAGGGTGCATCAGCTGATACGGAAGTGGCAAAACTTTTGCCGATAGAGGCTCGTCCTCCTGCATCCTCCTCCTTGTCTACTGCTTAATGCAATCGAATATTATGAAGAAAATTGAAAAAAGCATTAAGAACAAAGAGCAAACAAACTTTCAATATAATATTGTCAGGGAAATAGCATGTAGAGAATATATATACAGTAATCCCTCGCTATTGCGAATATTTTGTGGGAAAAAAAAAATAAACAAAGATGATTGAGACACCAAGACAGGCCTAAAACTGTTAAAACAAAATATCCTTTATCAGGCTGTAAAGAGAAACAGAGATGGAGAGTGTAATGACCTGTCAGATGTGAAGGGATTATAAAAGATGTGTAATGAATATCCAATTCTCTGCTGGGTTTTAATATATCTCTGCATTACTTTTATGATGTCTATTCCAAAAATTCTCCTTAAATCTCATTATTATTATTGGCGACAATAATTATTCTTTGATGATGATTGTGGAGATTATTATTATTATTATAGTTATTAATATTATTTTATTGTTATTAAGGGCTCATCATTGTTTGTACGTCTGATGGTTTATTTACTTAAATAACTTTGTACAGTGCCCCTCCCTAGTTGGCTGGGACATAGAGAGTGTAGGGGGTTGGGTAGAATGTGAGAGAGAGAGATTATTTTATTTTATTTTATTAATTTATTGCGCCAAGGCGTCAGACATTACATGAGTTCATACAAATAATGCTTCAAATGGATATAAAACCAAGAATTGAACACGGTTTACAGGGAGGTGTACATATTGATAAAACATTGCTGCATACTAACACACAACTCACAGAATGGCAGCACAGAGTACATTATATGCAAAAGTAAAGCTCAGAGAAACGCAGAATGCACAAACAGAATTATACAGCAACATACAGAAAATATATGTATAATTCAATATAATTAATGGCCACCAAAGTGAGGAAAACGAGCAAGAATAACATCAAGGTTGTCATCATTAAGTAAAAATGAGCAGATCTGTATTAAGTTCTGACCTCGTGGTAAAACATCTCTCACTGTGGGGCACTGAAGACAATAGTAGTCAAGAGTGTTAGCATTAGTTCGGTCGCATAATGTACAGGAGGTGTACTGTGGCATATCTAGAGTCTGGGAGACCTGCCATAAAGGCCGATACCCCATTCTGAGCCGAGCACTAACTACATTGTTTTTCCGCACCATTAACCCGCGTCTGCGATACTTGTAGCGACTGTGAAGAAAGTGATCATGGTGCTGTATGGACACACTGTTGGCCCTCTCCGTGTCCCTGCGCTGGACCGTCATGGCAAACCCAGCTGAGTAGATGATGTTACGTAGGCATCGGAGGGAGGGCTCAGCGTCCACAGCATGCCCATCCAGCATACAGGCCGCCTTGGCAAGACGATCCGCTGTGTCGTTGCCAGTCAGCCCAATGTGGGATGGA
The DNA here is from genome assembly GCA_037179515.1 of Halocaridina rubra. NCBI lineage: Eukaryota > Metazoa > Arthropoda > Malacostraca > Decapoda > Atyidae > Halocaridina > Halocaridina rubra. The sequence goes on from JAXCGZ010022880.1 coordinate 100,471, forward strand.
GTCCACACAAATGACACAACAAGAGAAGCATCCCGAGCGGCTGCGAGGCGACATAGTATATCTCCCACAGCACGGCCACAGATAGGTCTTGGCGAGGATAGGGCTTGTAGGGCCGATTGGGAGTCACAAATTATTACCCCATTCACTCGTCGTCGAACAAGGAGAGTCACGGCATCCAAGATGGCATTCAGTTCACAGTAGGTGAGCTCGACGAGGTGGG
>JAXCGZ010022881.1:10000-40000 GCA_037179515.1 Halocaridina rubra
TGTCAGGAAACTTATTAGGCCATAGCCAACCACTAGCCTCCAAAGAGGTAGTGAAAAATAGCGATCCCGTATGAACATGGGAAAAACTTATAATAAGCCTTTTTGGGGGTTAAAACTATTATAAATTGTTTATATTGTTAAAAGGTGAACATAAAATATTTACTTGTTCTAATATTATTAATATCTTAACATCATAAACTTCTAGAATAACTTTTTTGTTATTATCTAAACATCAAAAAACGTTGTTAAATAATTAGGATGTCTTCTTCATTTTCGTTAGTTTTGTCGTTTCGATATTTATATTCATTACTTTTGTCGATGAGTCATTTATTTAATTTTTCTGTTTCCCTTCCAAACACAATTAGACATTGGCGCAGTTCCAAATCGTTTCGAAAATGTCGAAGGCGTCTTTCTCTTATATCAAATGACAAAAAAAAAAAAATCTTTCTAATTATGTTACATTTTATTAGGTTGCGTTAGGGTAACTGATGAATCATTTTTTTACTTGATATGACACGTGTTTTGCTAAATGGAATTTTGTCTGTGTTTTTACCAAAATCACATTTATTTTTAGGAGACTTGATCGATTTTATTTCAATTACAAATAAACAGTTTTTCTCTCAAAAATACTCAAGTCCACAGAAAAATGAATGTTATTTTCCCTTATAACTGATAAACATTAATAAGAAAAACTTCTTTCATCCCCATCTATGGTTCTGTGGGTATAGTGCTTAGCTCCTTTATAGACATCCCATGCTTATCTCCCTTTTATGGATCTTACAGCTTCTCTTCACCAGAACCACTTGGATATAAGAAAGCGAGGGTAATGGCGTCCCTTTTGTGGTAGTTTAGTTCATTTAAAAGACTTGATATATTCCATTAGATATGTGGGGCTTATAGTGGAGCAATATTTTTAAGAGTTCACCCTTCGAAAAGGGCGAGCTCTTTATGTATACGAAATTATGCAAATATCGTATAGATAAGAGAGAGAGAGAGAGAGAGAGAGAGAGAGAGAGAGAGAGAGAGAGAGAGAGAGAGAGAGAGAGAGAGAGAGGAGAGAGAGAGAGAGAGAGAGAGAGAGAGAGAGAGAGAGAGAGAGAGAGAGAGAGAAAATCTTATTAGTTTTCTCAGAGCAGAAATATAGATAAAATGCGAGGTGTTATTTCATCTTCATACTCATTATGATGGATGTAATGAAATGTTGAAGTATGATGAAATGTAGTATGAGCTCTCCTTCTCTCATGCCGAAATATAATGAATTTTTCTTGTTATGTTCATAGAACATGCAGTATGTATTTATACATATATGTATGTATGAGTATGCGTGTATTCACTGGGAATCCCCTCCCCTGTATTTTCTCTTCCCAAAGAGTCAGAGTATTATGCCTTGACTCAGCCACTCCCCTTATAAAGGGAAAAATGGTTTATGTATATATATATATATATATATGTATATATATATATATATATATATATATATATATATATATATATATATATATATATATATATATGCTTTATGTACATGCCGTATTTACATATTTGCATTGTATAATAATAATAATAATAATAATAATAATAATAATAATAATAATAATAATAATAATAATAATAATAATAAAATATATGTATTTTTAGGAGAGAGCCTTTTGCTTATGCTTGTAACACGTTTTCTGGTATTTTTTTTTTTCCAATAACACATCATATCTCTATTCAAAGCAGAGTCTTTGCCTAGCGAATTCCATGTATAAGGTAGTCGTACACTAAAAGAGCTAATTCAATACATCTGACAATGAAGTATTCTAAGTTAGCTTTCAACTGTAACCTCTTATATTGCTTTAACACGTGTCCAGACTGTACAGGAATACACAACTGTCGCCATATCTCCTTTTTCTTAAGACTTCTAGTGAGGGTAAATGAAGCGCCTGCAGCTTATCCGCATGGCTTAGATTTTGTACCTCTGTAACCAGCTTTGTAATATGTCTCTGAATTTTCTCCATATTGCTTGTATTTTTTTTCAGACGTACATACATACATATACCTTGGCTGTTTCCCCCTTTAATTGGGGGGTAGCCGACATCAAAAAAGGAAAACAGTTTGGGGAGAAGTTATTCTCCCCTCTACTCCCCCTCTTCTTTGACGTCTGAATTCCAGAAATTAACCGCATATACAGGTTTTGGCCTCAGGCAAGTAATGGAAATACTTCTAAATATTTCTCTATTTCTTTTAAGTATATCTTTACTATACTAAGTATATGCATTTTGGAGACAAATCTTCCAGCACAAAAAACCTCTCTCTCTCTCTCTCTCTCCTCTCTCTCTCTCTCTCTCTCTCTCTCTCTCTCTCTCTCTCTCTCTCTCTCTCTCTCTCTCCTCTCTCTCTCTCTCTCTCTCTCTCTCTCTCTCTCTCTCTCTCTCTCTCTCTCTCTCTCTCTCTCAGATTCTTTAAGTTGCTCTCCTGCAATTTAGTACTTAAACTTATGCCTTCTTGTACACTTATCCATACCTATTCCCATTACTTAAAACTTTGAAATTTTGAACCTCAGTAACCACTTAGCTGACCAATCTTGTAATGTGTTAAGGTTCTCCTGAAGATCTTTTGCAGATTTCACTCATTCCACAAATTTTTGCATCATCTGCAAACCAGAGTTGTTATGATTTAAATCACTTGATTTAAATCAATTTAAATCAGAGTAAAAAATCATGATTTAATTAAGATTTTTTTTTTCAAATATTGTAATATGTCTAATTCCAAATAATTGAATATACAGTAACGCAGTTTATTCAAATGGAAATTAAAGTAATTCTTATCCTTGGTAATGAATTAGCTATTATATGCCGGTACTTGATTAGTCCCCCCTGAGGGAAGAGAGTAAGAATACTTCTTCCGTGCTCCCCTGCATGTCTTAAAAGTAGACCAAATGGGACTGGGCGAAGGGGCCCGGAATCCCTCACTCTATATTTTTTTCCTCAAAGAGTCAAGATATTTTTCTTTGACTCAGCCATCCCACCTATAAGGGGGAATATTGCTCTTGTATATAGAGACCTGATTATTAGCCAAATAGTTCAACATTTCGAATTGAGTTTGATGGAAAATTTCAGTTTATTAAAATTTTATATCAGTTTTAGAAACAATATAGGTACAAACATTAGACCAAGATAGAGATATTTTGAGCAAAGAATAGACATAGCTATGACATGACATCTTCCCACTTTCTAGCAAATATAAAAGATCAACTGTCTCAAGGTAGGTCTCTGACCCCCAAGCAGTGACACGCTGCAGATCATAATGCTTGGGAGTGCCATCCATACTATCTTCCAGCTTTCATGTCATTCCTTCAAAGAAGTGAACCATTTAAAGAGCTTCATTTTGGCAAAAATGTTGTAGGATCCCTCTCCCCCTTTGCAGGTGGTGGAATGATTTTACTGATAATATAATGGATGCTCCTAAGCAGCTATTTATGGCATATGTATCGTTAGCAGGTGTTGAGAGGATTTATTCATCTCATGGTTCAATACTTCTGTTCTGTACATTCAGATGTCAGGAAAAGGTTTCAAACTTGCAGACTCTTCATAAGCATTTCAGTTGAGCACATTTTCAATATTAGCTACTATTGTTTGGTAAAGGATGAAAATTTTGAGAAATAAGTATGTTTTAACAATTACAGTTTTTTTTTCTAAGAGTGTATCAAAGCTGGAGACTTCATAAGTATTTCATCTAAGCATACTTTCAGTATTAATTTTTAGTGACAAGTTTGCAATGAGTACATATTTACTTATGCTGTAATGTTCGCTTTTGTTAAAGAATATTTATTATTTAGCTTTTTTTAGACTTATACCTAATGATTTTTATTTCATAAATATAGGTGTCCCTTATCTTACGCTGCTAATTGGCTCCACCACTTTCCATATAAGTCAATAATTGCATATACAGGGGTCCTCGGTTTACGATGTCCTCGACTTACGATATGTCATGGACCCTATACATCTCCCATAAAGTATTTTGCTTCTTTTTGGATAATTTTTGGACTTTAAATTATGTCTCCCAAGCATTAGGCAGATTCTTCAGATGGCATTCATTCAAAGAAAAGAAAGCCATCACCTTGGAAGTGAAATTAGACTTGCCAAATACAATTTAAATGTATGTAAACACAGTCCTGTAGTTGCTTTAATGTATTTTTGTGAAAAACACTTAGAGAAATTTTAGTTTTTAATATTTTCTAACCATGTATACTCATTAAGTACTTGATTAAAACGAAATGAGGGACAACTGTACAAACCTTAAAAGCTCTTACAGTTATCAGTTGTTATTTTGCTCATCTTTGTGGGGGAGTATTGTGGTCGGTTGAGTAAAAAATAAGTGTTGATTTAAATAAAAAAAAAAATCCTATTTAAGTGAAATAAATTGATTTGAATATTTTTTAAAAATCGTGATTTTTTTCGAACCTTCCTGTAAAGTTATTTGAAGTTGCATTTACTGATTTTGGCAGATCACATTTAAATATATGGGATAGATGTAGGAATGAAACTGATTCCTATGGAATTCCAGTTTTAAAGTGACTTCAGCTTGACGCATTTTACTTCTCATTTAGAGCATCATTTCTCTTCCGTCCATTTACATTTATATCTACTCAGACATATTTTCAGCTATTTTTGCCCTTATTCGCAGCTTCTTGATAAGTCTCGTGTGAAACAGTATCAAACACTCCTGAATAACTAATAACATGAAATCAGCCGAGCTTCCTCTTTTTTGTAAGATGAGGCTTACTTCATCATAAAAATTGTTAATGTAGATCTATCTTCTACGAAACCAATGTTGTCACTTACGAAAAGTTAGAAGACCTCTCAATAGTCCCTCCAGTTCTGCAAATGTGCAAGTTAGTGAAACTGGCCTAAAGTTGACAGCTGTATGTTGCTTTACCCCTTTTGAAGAGATGTAAATGTTCACTTGTGTCCAGAATCCTGGATTCTCCCCAGATTATCCACAACTATAATATATATATATATATATATATATATATATATATATATATATATATATATATATATATATATATATATATTATATATATATATATATATATATATATATATATATATATATATATATATATATACTACCTAAGTAAAAGGAGAGAGGCAGAGAGAGACTATGAGAGGGACATCACCAGGATGGCTAAAGAAAATCCCAAGCTTTTCCACAGCTTTATCAGAGGAAAACTGAAGGTAAAAGAACAGGTTTTAAGGCTAAAGAGAGCGGATGGAAGCATCACTGAGACGGATGAAGAGATCTGCAAAGAATTGAACAAGGAGTTTCAGTCAGTATTTACAGTAGAAAATACCCCACCCCCTCAGATTGCAGTGATAGAAGCTCAAGGGCCGGTATTAGAGAACATCAACCTTACAGCCACAGAGGTATGCAAAGCGCTGATGGATTTAGATGTTCATAAAGCTACAGGTCCTGATGACATATCCCCTCATGTGCTTAATAAATGCGCAAACACAATATCAGTGGCACTAAGTATCATATTTAAGGAGTCACTGGAGTCGGGGGAGATTCCAAGATGCTGGAAACAAGCAAATGTGATACCTATCTTCAAAAAGGGAAGGAGGGATACGGCTCTGAACTATAGACCAGTTTCCTTGACCAGCATAGTTTGCAAACTTATGGAGAAACTACTAAGGAAACATATCTCTCTTCACTTGGAATCCTTCAACTTTTTGTCAGCGAGGCAACATGGCTTCAGAGAAGGTAGATCAACAGTAACAAACTTATTAGAATTTTATGATGAGGTAAGCCAAATCTTACAGGAAAGAGAGGGCTGGGCAGATTGCATATTCCTAGACTTCCAGAAAGCGTTTGACACTGTTCCACATGGGAGACTTATTAGGAAGCTGCAATCAATGGCTAGAATAGGTGGAAATGTTTTGGAATGGATAAAAACTTACTTAGAAGGAAGGGAACAGAGGGTTAGAGTAAGACACTCAGTGTCTGAATGGAGAAGAGATGATGCAAAGATTGTGAAGAAAGTAAAAAACGAGAACAATGGTAGAGAACTTCAGGAGGATCTAAATAATCTGCATGAGTGGTCAGAAAAGTGGCTAATGAAATTCAATACTTCAAAATGTAAGGTAATGAAAATGGGTACAAGTGCAAGAAGGCCCAAGCTTGACTACTCGGTGGCTGGAGTACAACTTCAAGAGACAGAAAATGAGAGAGATCTAGGAGTAAACATACTGGCAGATTTGTCTCCAGAAATACATATAAATGGCATAGTAAGGGCAGCATATGCATTCTTATCAAATGTAAGGGTAGCCTTCAGGCACATGGACAAGGAAATGTTCAGAAATATTTATGTAACCTATTTGAGGCCAAAACTCGAATATGCAGCCCCCTTTTGGAATCCGCACTTGAAAAAGCACATAGCTAAGCTTGAAAAAGTTCAAAGACATGCCACGAAACTGGTGCCAGAAATACGCAATCTCAGTTATGATGAGAGGCTGAGGGAATTAGACTTACCATCACTCGAAGTTAGAAGAGTGAGGGGGGATATGGTGACAGTCTTTAAATTCCTTCATGGTTATGATAGAGTGGATAGGGATGGATATTTTGATATGGCTGGCTCTAGAACTAGAGGTCATAGTTTGAAGCTTCGTAAGAAAACTTCTTTGCAGGATGTAAGGAAATACTTTTTCAGTGTAAGAGTAGTTGATAATTGGAGCGAGGAGGTAGTTAATGCTATCTCAATCCATAGTTTTAAGGACAGGTATGATAAGTATCACTAAGTCTAAAATGGAACCGATCAGGAGACGGGAAGATACGAGCTTTGGGCTCTTTCCCGTAAACACAATTAGGTAATCACACACAAGGGGTCCTCAGTTTGCGATGTCTTCAAGTTACAATGTTTCGTTGTTACAACACAGTTCTCACAAATTATTTTGCTTCATTTTTTTTTTTTTTGGCCAGTATGAGTATTATGTCTCCCGAGCATAAAGAAGATTCTTTTGATGGCAGTGCTTCGAAGAATAGGAAAGCCATCACCATGGAAGCGAAATTAGAGACAGTGAAATGCATGGGAAAGGGAGACACTTTACTACTGCATTGCCAGAGGTGCGTATTTAGGTGTTCTGACTTATACTGAAACTCGGTTTACAGCACGTTTCAGGAACGGAACTGACATAACTCGAGGACCCCGTGTGTGTATATATATATATATATATATATATATATATATATATATATATATATATATATATATAGTAACCCCTTGCTAAATCACGGTTCACCCATCGCGAATTCAGTGCTTAGCGTTTTTTTTGGCAAGTTTTTTTTTCTGGGTATATGCGAGAATATTAAAATATTATAAAAATAAAATTTTCAGTTTTTTTATTATTTTATTAATAAAAAATTCATTATGTTATTGATAAAAAATTTATTTCCCAGCCTAAGAATAATAAAACAGTAAGAAATAGTAAAAAAACATAAATTTAAACATGTAACTCTGCACAATAGAAAGTTCTATTCTGGTATCGGCGTTTCGGAAAACGCAAAGGGTCGCATCTACGTGAGTTAGCATATATTAAAATTTCCAGTATTTTCATTATTTTATTGATAAAAAAAAATTATTTCTTAGCCTAAGAATAATAAAACAGTAAAAAATAGTAAAAAACATAAATACTCACAGCATTGCACCATGTAACTTACAGTACCGGTAGCAGCGTTTCGAAAAACGAAAAGGATCGCACACATGAACTAGTACATATTAAAATTTCCAGTATTTTCATTATTTTATTGATTAAAAAAAGTATTTTCTGGCCTAAGAATAATAAAACAGTAAAAAATAGTAAAAAACATAAAATTAAACATATAACTCACAGTCCTGCACCATATGAAATAGTGTACGATAGCGTACACTGTATTGGCGTCTTGGAAAACGCAAAGGGTCGCACCTACGTGAGATAGTTCATGAGATGGGAGACAACGAATCACATAATTGTTTTTCTGTATGTTCTGCATCATGGGGTCTGATTGGCTTTTTGATTGAAGCTTAGTTCTCCCACCATCTTCCATTGTCTCGCCTCACCCGTTCAGTCTAACTCACATGTGCGCTGTTCGCATTGTGCTTGTGATTGTTTTTACTCAAGTATTTCGACCTCTGCAATGCCTCCCAAGCGTCCTTCATATTCTAAGGCTTCTGGTACTGAGCCTAAGCAGCAAAGGAAGATGTTAACCATAACAGATAAGGTAAAACTGTAAGATATGCTGAAAGAACGAAGAAGGTTTGCGGATGTCGGCCGCCAATTTGGCCTCAACGAATCTACTGTTCGCTACATCAAAAAGGATGAGGCAAATATCAGGTAAACAGCGACTATTTCATTTAGTAAAACAGTGAAGAGGGTCGTAACACCCCACAATAAGATAATAGTAGAGATGGAATCTGCTTTGGCACTGTGGATTGCTGATTGCAGAAAGAAGAACATCAGCATAGACACCAATATCATACAAACAAAGGCGAAGAAGCTGTACGATACATTCGCTGCAAACGAACCTGATGACGACAGTCTTCAGGTGGAGAGAAGGAGAGAGAAGAAGATATTGACGACCCACAACCATGATCCTCCTGTGATTCTCCAACGAGGAAACAAACTTTCGTGGCAAGCTAGGGATGTTTCGCCAAATTTAAAATACGCTATGGCCTAAAGAGCGTCTCGGTTTATGGCGAAGCTCCCTCTGCAGATACAGCTGCAGCTGAAGGTTATGTGAACAACGATTTTAAGAAATTTATCGCTGAAGGGGAATATGCTCCTGAGCAAGTGTTTAACATGGATGAGACTGGGTTAATTTGGAAGAGAATGCCGTCTCGCACTTTTATCTTCAAGGAAGAAGCTAAAGCCCTGGGATTTAAAGCGCACAAAGACTGCGTTACCCTTAGCATATGCGGGAATGCTGCGGGCTTCATGTTAAAGCCCAGGCTTATCTACAAGTCAAAGAACCCTAGGGTTTTGAAGAATAAGAATAAGAATATGCTGCCAGTGAATTGGATGCATAAGGCCTGGATCACAAAAAGCCTCACATTGGAGTGGTTTCACCAATGCTTTATCCCTCAGGTCAAAATTTATCTTGTGGAAATGGGCCTTGAATTTAAAGCCCTTCTTTTGATGGATAATGCTGGTGGCCATGCAACTTATCTCGAATATGACGGTGTTCAAGTAGAGTTCCTGCCACCGAATACGACATCAGTGATTCAGCCTATGGATCAAGGAGTTATTCGTGCGTTCAAGGCCCTCTACACACGAAATGCCCTGGCGAACCTGGTTGAATCCATGGATTTGGACAAAGAATTCTCAATGAAGACTTACTGGCGAAATTACACGATTGCTACATGCCATTAAAATATTCAGAATGCAATCAATGAGATGAAGCCGCCCACAATCAATGCCAGCTGGAAGAAATTGTGGCCCGAAGTCATCTACCACTACAAGGGACTCCTGACAAAGTCCATAACTCAGCAGTTGTGAAAGCTGTGAAGCTGGCTGCACTGCTAGGAGGAGAAGGCTTTAAAGATATGGCTCACGAAGACGTGAATGAACTGAACAACTGCCACTCACAGCTTTGACTGATGAAGACTTGGAGGAAATGACAAAATCAGCGAATGAAAAAAAGGAAGAAGAACAACCAGAGGAAGTGCACGAAGAAATGGAAGAACCTGGCCTTACACTCGAACATCTGGCAGCCATGTATGAATATATGAAAGCAGCCGAACAACTCTCGCAAGAACATGACGATAATATGGTTCGTTCGGTGACCTTTTGCAATTTTCTAGACGATGCCATGATTCCTTACAAGACCATCTTCCAACAAAAAAAGAAACAGCGACAGCAACTCCCCATTACCCTGTTCTTCTCTCACAAAAAGCAGACGTAAAGCTGTCATTGGCTGCGGAATAACTTCCTCTGGAGTCTATACACGTCATCACCACCTCATTCACGATAAGTTTACCTATCACGTTCATATAAATTTACGCTTGCATGCAGTTATTTATAAAGTAAAGGGTGGTTTTTTAACAGTGCAGGGAGGGTTTATACAGTAAAGGTAAAAATAAATGTAAAATACTTGCTTAACAGTGCAGGGAGGGTTTATACAGTAAAGGTAGAAATATATGTAAAATACCAATGTATATGAGTATGTCACGTCGTCATCACCTCATTCACGGTAAGTTTACCTATCACTTTCATATAAATTTACACTTGCACACTGTTATTAATTAAGTAAAGGGTGGTTTATTTACAGTGCAGGGAGGGTTTATATAGTAAAGGTAAAAATAAATGTAAAATACCTATGTATATAGGGTGATCCTACTTCGTGGAAATTCACCTATCGCAGCCGCTCCCAGAACCGAACCCATGCAATAAACGAGGGGTTCATGTTTTGTGTAGTACTTAAGAAGCATCAGAGAGGACTGTAATTATTACACAAGGTTCCAGGACCTACTGTTCCAGATATCCACGTTGAAGAGAGTGATAGAGAGATTCCTCTTCAAAAGATGAACACCAGAAGCTTCCTCTTCCAGCGAGGTCCAAACATCTTATTCCAGAAAAGTGTCATCAACAAAGCTTGTTATGCCTTGGTGGTTTTCCAAAGTATGATAAAAAGAATAATAAAACAGTAAGACATAGTAAAAAAAAACATACATTTAAACATGTAACTCTGCACCATAGAAAGTATGATACTGGTATCGGCGTTTTGGAAAACGCAAAGGGTCGCACCTATGTGAGCTAGGTTATATTAAAATTTCCAGTATTTTCATTAATTTATTGATAAAATAAAAATTATTTCTTAGCCTAAGAATATTAAAACAGTAAAAAATAGCAAAAAACATAAATACTCACAGTATTGCACCATGTAAAATACGATACCGGTATCAGCGTTTCGGAAAACGCAAAGGGTCGCACCTACGTGAGCTAGCATATATTAAAATTTACAGTATTTTCATTATTTTATTGATAACAAAAAATTTATTTCTTAGCCTAAGAATAATAAAACAGTAATAAATAGTAAAAAACATAAATACTCATAGTATTGCACCATGTAACTTACAGTACCGGTATCAGCGTTTCGAAAAACGAAAAGGATCGCACATGCGAGCTAGTACATATTAAAATTTCCAGTATTTTCATTATTTTATCGATAAAAAAAGTATTTCCTAGCCGAAGAATAATAAAACAGTAAAAAATAATATAAAACATAAATTTAAACATATAACTCACAGTACTGCACCATGTGAAATAGTGTACGATAGTGTACACTGTACTGGCGTCTTGGAAAATGCAAAGGGTCCCATGAACTATCTCACATACGTGAGATAGTTCATGGGATGCTATTGGCTGAAAGGGTGGGAGGCAACGAATCACATAATTATTTTTCTGTATGTTCTGTATCATGGGGTCTGATTGGCTTTTTGTTTGAAGCTTAGTTCTCCCACCATCTTCCATTGTCTCGCCTCACCCATTCAGTTTAACTCACATGTGCGCTGTTCGCGTTGTGCTTGTGATTTTTTTTACTCAAGTATTTCGACCTCTGCAATGCCTCCCAAGCATCCTTCATCTTCTAAGGCTTCTGGTACTGAGCCTAAGCAGCAAAGGAAGATGTTAACCATAACAGATAAGGTAAAACTGTTAGATATGCTGAAAGAACGAAGAAGGTTTGCAGATGTCGGCTGTCATTTTTGCCTCAACGAATCTACTGTTCACTACATCAAAAAGGACGAGGCAAATATCAGGTAAACAGCGACTATTTCATTTAGTAAAACAGTGAAGAGGGTCGTAACACCCCACAATAAGATAATAGTAGAGATGGAATCTGCTTTGGCACTGTGGATTGCTGAATGCAGAAAGAAAATCAGCATAAACACCAATATCATACAAACAAAGGCGACGAAACTGTACGATACATTCGCCGCAAACGAACCCGACGACGACAGTCGTCAGGTGGAGAGCAGGAGAGAGAAGAAGATATTGACGACCCACAACCAGGATCCTCCAGTGATTCTCCACCGAGGAAACAATCTTTCGTGGCAAGCTAGGGATGTTTTGCCAAATTTAAAAAATGCTATGGCCTAAAGAGCGTTTTGGTTTATGGAGAAGCTCCCTCTGCAGATACAGCTGCAGCTGAAGATTATGTGAACAACGATTTTAAGAAAATTATCGCTGAAGGGGAATATGCTCCTGAGCAAGTGTTTAACATGGATGAGACTGGGTTAATTTGGAAGAGAATGCTGTCTCGGACTTTTCTCTTCAAGGAAGAAGCTAAAGCCCTGGGATTTAAAGAGCACAAAGACTGCATTACCCTTATCATGTGTGGGAATGCTGCAGGCTTTATGTTAAAGCCAAGGCTTCTCTACAAGTCAAAGAACCCTAGGGTTTTGAAGAATAAGAATAAGAATATGCTGCAAGTGATTTGGATGAATAAGGCCTGAATCACAAAAAGCCTCACAATGGACTGGTTTCACCAGTGCTTTATCCCTCAGGTCAAAATTTATCTTGTGGAAATGGGCCTTGAATTTGAAGTCCTTCTTTTGATGGATAATGCTGGTGGCCATGCAACTTATCTCGAATATGACGGTGTTCAAGTAGAGTTCCTGCCACCGAATATGACATTACTGATTCAGCCTATGGATCAAGGAGTTATTCGTGCGTTCAAGGCCCTCTACACACGATATGCCCTGGCGAACCTGGTTGAATCCATGGATTTGGACAAAGAATTCTTAATGAAGACTTACTGGCAAAATTACACGATTGCTACATGCCTTTAAAATATTCAGAATGCAATCAATGAGATGAAGCCGCCCACAATCAATGCCAGCTGGAAGAAATTGTGGCCCGAAGTCATCTACCACTACAAGGGATTTGCTCCTGACGAAGTCAATAACTCAGCAGTTGCGAAAGCTGTGAAGCTGGCTGCACTGCTAGGAGGAGAAGGCTTTAAAGATATGGCTCACGAAGACGTGAATGAACTGATCAACTGCCACTCACAGCTTTGACTGACGAAGACTTGGAGGAAATGACAAAATCAGCGAGTGAAAAAGAGGAAGAAGAACAACCAGAGGAAATGCACGAAGAAATTGAAGAACCTGGCCTTACACTCGAACATCTGGCAGCCATGTATGAATATATGAAAGCAGTCGAACAACTCTCGCAAGAACATGACGATAATATGGTTCGTTCGGTGGCCTTTTGCAATTTTCTCGACGATGCCATGATTCCTTACAAGACCAGCTTCCAACAAAAAAAGAAACAGCAACAGCAACTCCCCATTACCCTGTTCTTCTCTCACAAAAAGCAGACGTAAAGCTGTCATTGGCTGCGGAATAACTTCCTCTGGAGTCTAAACACGTCATCACCACCTCATTCATGATAAGTTTACCTATCACGTTCATATAAATTTACGCTTGCATGCTGTTATTTATAAAGTAAAGGGTGGTTTTTTAACAGTGCAGGGAGGGTTTATACAGTAAAGGTAAAAATAAATGCAAAATACTTGTTTAACAGTGCAGGGAGGGTTTATACATTAAAGGTAGATATAAATGTAAATTACCAATGTATATGAGTATATCAAGTCATCATCACCTCATTCACGGTAAGTTTACCTATCACTTTCATATAAATTTACGCTTGCACGCTGTTATTAATAAAGTAAAGGGTGGTTTTTTAACAGTGCAGGGAGGGTTTATACAGTAAAGGTAAAAATAAAAATGTAAAATGCCTATGTATATACGGTGATCCTACTTCGTGGAAATTCACCTATCGCGGCCAGTCCCAGAAACGAACCCATGCGATAAACGAGGGGTTCATGTTTTGTGTAGTACTTAAGAAGCATCAGAGAGGACTGTAATTATTACACAAGGTTCCAGGACCTACTGTTCCAGATATCCACGTTGAAGAGAGTGATAGAGAGATTCCTCTTCAAAAGATGAACACCAGAAGCTTCCTCTTCCAGCAGGGTCCAAACATCTTTTTCCAGAAAAGTGTTATCAACAAAGCTTGTTATGCCTTGGTGGTTTTCCAAGGTATGATAATTAAATATTAGTGAAGTTATCTATGAATATTTCATATGATGGTGAAGCCTCATTGTGGCACACCAAATATAAAACATTCTTTGCTGATGACATTTCTGGAAGAGTGTCTTCAGCACAGATTCCAAAGCAAAGGGTACTTCACTGTTGGAGACATTTCCGGAGAAGAGCTATTAAATCTTTGAGAAAAGAAGCTCTCTATCAATCTCTTCAACAAAGATATCAGAAATAAAGGGTCCTGAAACCATGTGTAATAACTGCAGTCCTCTCTGGTGCTTAACCAACATATATACAGTACTGTACATTAAAATATCAACTTGTAAATATAAAAAATTCATTAATAATGCATACTGTACAGTGGACCCTCGCCCCATGAATGCTCCCCCCCCAAACACTATTTAAGAGCAAAATTTTGCATCACCCCCCGAACAAACCCTCGGGTCCCGAGCACATATACACATGCACATCCGGCTGGATGACCACATTTGCTCAGGCAACCACGTTCCCGCTTGCCCAAGCAACTGCATGGTTGCTCTCAGTTCTGCATTGGTGCCCATGCTGGGTTTGCAGTTTATTTGTATTCTTCCTTTTTGAATTTCCATTATTTTGCCTTTACTTTAAGCTAGCCCTCATTATGGCTCCTAAGAAAGTGAAGTGCAGTAGTGACAGCAGTGTTTTTTACAGCTTGAACATATAACAGTGGAAACAAAGAAAGAAATAATTGCTAAGCATGAAAATGGTGTTCGTTTTTCTGATCTCGACACGCAGTATAACATGGCAAAATCGACTATCTGTACTATTTACTATTTTAAAAAATAAAGAGGTCTTTAAGGCAGCTGACATGGCTAAACGAGTGACTATATTAACAAAGAATAGGTCACAGTTGATAGAGGAGATAGAAAAGTTATTGTTGGTTTGGATAAATGAAAAACAGCTGGCTGGAGATAGTGTTACAGAGGCCATAATATGCGCTAAGGCTATACAAATACACCATGAATTAGTAGCGAGCACTCCAAGTTCTAGTGGCGCTAAAATTGATGATTTTAAAGCCAGTAGAGGCTAGTTTGGAAAATTTTTTCGACAAACTGGGATTCATAGCATTGTTGGGCATGGAGAGGCCACTAGTTCCGACCAAAAGGCAGAGGATGCGTATTTGCAAGAATTCACCAAATTCATAGAAAAAGAAGATTATGTTTCGCAGCAAGTTTTTAACTGCGTTGAAACCGGACTCTTTTGTAAGAAAATTCCTTAAAGAACGTATATAATCCAAAAGGAGAAGTCACTGCCTGGCCACAAACCAATGAAAGACAGGCTTACACTTTTATTGTGTGCAAATGCCGGTGGGGTCTATAAGATTAAGCCTCTATTAGTTTACCACTCAGGAAATCCACGCATTTTTAAGTGCAATAATGTGTTCAAGGCTAGCCTTCCGATAATGCGGAGGTCGAATCCAAAGGCTTGGGTATCGTCGATTTTATTTATAGAGTGGTTGATTGAAGTGTTTGTGCCCACTGTGAAGAGATATTTTAAAGAAAGAGATATGTCCCTTAAGTGTCTCTTCATAAAGGATATTGCTCCTGCCCATCCTCCAGGTTTGGAAGAAAACCTTGCTCTAGAATACAACTTCATAAAAGTCAAATTTCTGCCCACCAACATCACTCCTCTCCTCCAGCCCATGGACCAGCAAGTGATTTCTAATTTTAAGAAACTATATACGAAGGGTCGTTTTGCCAGGAGTTTCCAGGTCACCAACAACACATATTTGACGCTTCGTGAATACTGGAAAGACCACTTTAATATCCTCCACTACATTGGCCTCATTGACAAGGCATGGAAGGAGGTCTCATACCGCACATTGAACTCCACCTGGAGGAAACTTTTGGCCAGGTTAAGTGGCTGATAGAGACTTCGAGGGTTTCAAGCAGGAGTTAGCTATCAAAATTGTGAACGAAATTGTGGCCATGGGCAAAAGCTTGGGCTTGGAGGTCAATGAGGAGGATGTGGAGGAGCTGGCAGAGGATCACACACAAGAACTCACCACCAAAGAACTAATAGAGTTGCAAAATGAACAGGTGAAGACTTTCCAAGAGGAGCAGTCATCGGAGGAGGGGGATGATAAGCTGAAATTTTCAAGTGACATTTTTAAAGACATTTTTAGTAAGTGGAGTGAGGTGCAGGCTTTTATTGAGAATCATCACCCAGACAAAACTGTGAGCAACAGAGCAGTCAACATTTTAAATGACAATGTGATGTCTCACTTTAGGCAAATTTATCAGAAAAAAAAGACATATTAATCTGGACAGTTTTCTTGTGCCACTAGTCAGAGAACTACCTTCCAAAAGAGATCATAGAGAGAAAATACCAGAAGTACAGCCTGTAACTGAATTGTTACCTAATGTTTTTATGGAAGGGGACTCTCCTTCAAAGAAGTAGTCCTCCCAATCCTCCACCACCATCCACGTGTGCCCCATCAACAATCAACCAAAAGGTAAATACAGTACTATACCATGTTTTATATTAAGAGAGAAGAATTCCTCTCTATTATTAATGAAATTTTCCTTTTACATATAATATATATACAACCCGTGTTATATGTCATGTTTATACTCAGAAAAATTTTTAAATGAATATTTATTGTGACTAGGAATGGATTAATTGAATATATATGTTTTACAATGGAAAAAATTAATCCAATACACGAACAGGTTTTAGGAACGGATAAAGTTCGTGGGTTGGGGGCACTACTGTATATATATATATATATATATATATATATATATATATATATATATATATATATATATATATATATATATATATATATATATATATATACAGCCACGGTATATGTATGTATGTATATAGTTTGCTTTTTACGTGTGTTTATAATATGCGAAATTGGAATAACGTTCCTAAAAACTAATAGTAAAAAAATAAGAAATTCGCGAATAACGGCCATGCAAAAGAACTCAAAAAAAAAAAAAATTTATGTTAGTAAATAAGCGACCGCCTCGTAGGCACTTTTCCGGCATGCTCCTCCTCTTCTACAGCTTAATGCGATCGGATATTATGAAGCTAATGGAAAAAATGCATTAAGAACAAACGGCAAACAAACTTGCGATATAATATCATAAGGGAAATAGCATGCAAGGACGCATCAGCTGTTACCGAGGCAGCAAAACGCTTGCAGATAGAGGTTTGTTCTCCTGCATCCTCCTCCTCTTGTACCGCTTAATGCTATCGAATATTATGAAGAGAATTGAAAAAAAGCATTAAGAACAAACAGCAAACAAACTTTTGATATAATATCGTCAGGGAAATAAAGTGCGAGGGTGCATCAGCTGATACCGAAGCAGCAAAACGTTTGCAGATAGAGATTCCTTCTCCTGCATACTCCTCCTCTTCTACCGCTTAATGCAATTGAATATGAAGAGAATTGAAAAAAAGCATTAAGAACAAACAGCAAACAAATTTTTTATATATCGTCAGGGAAATAACGTGCAAGGGTGCATTAGCTGCTACGGAAGCGACAAAACGTTTGCAGATAGAGAATTGTTCGCCCACATCCTCTTCCTCTTGTACTGCTTAATGCAATCGAATATTGTGAAGAGAATTGAAAAAAAGCATTAAGAACAAACAGCAAACAAACTTGCGATATAATATCATCAGGGAAATAGCGTGCGAGGGTGCATCAGCTGATTCGGAGGCAGCAAAACGTTTGCATCCTCGTGCTCACCACCACAATGCACGTCCGAGTGTATGCCTGTTGCCCACCGCATAATAGAGTGCAATAATTTGTTTACTGTACAGTAAATCTGTATATCTTTTATACTGGACACTATTTACAATTTAATATAAATAACTACAGGTCTTTCTGCTTTGCTATGTATTTATAAAATATGTTTTACTTTTTTTATATATTTGGTATAGTGTGTCTATGTATGGTTTTGAAACGTATCTATGCCCATTATCATTGTTTGCTATGGAAAATGACTGGTTACATTACGCTAAAATTACAATACGCAGCACTTCTGAGAACATATCTTCGCGTTATTCTAAGAACTAGGTATATATAAATATATATATATATATATATATATATATATATATATATATAATATATATATATATATATATATATATATATATATATATACAGTGATCCTTCGCTGGATCACGTTTCTTGGCTCGCGTTTTCACTGTACCACCTTTTTTTTTTTTGGCAAATTATTTTTTTTTGGGGGGTATATGCAAAAATATTAAATTAAAAAAATTTAAATTTTCAGTATTTTAATTTTTGTTATTAAAAAAACATATTTCATTATCTAACTGATAAAAACAAATTTATTTCCCAGCCTACGAATAATAAAACAGTAAAATATAGTAAAAAACATAAATTTAGATATACGTACGTACAGCATAACTCACAGTTTTGCATCATGCAAAATAGTGTCCGATAGCGTACAATGTATTGGGGTCGCAGCTACGTGAGCTAGCATATATATTTATATTTCCAGTAGTTTCATGATTTTATTGATAAAAAACCTATTTCTTAGCCTAAGAATAATAAAACAGTAAAAAATAGTAAAAAACATAAATACTAACAGTATTGCAACATGTAAAATACAATACCGCTATCAGCGTTTCGGACAAAGGCTTGTTCATTCTAACTCACGTGTGCACTGTTCACGTTGTGCTTATTAATACGTTTTGCTTGTGATTTTTTTACTCTCATATTTTAACCTTTGCAATGCCTCCCAAGCATCCTTCATCTTCTAAGGCTTCTTGTAGTGAGCCTAAGCGGCAAAGGAAAATGTTAACAATAACAGATAAGGTAAGTTTACCTATCACGCACATATAAATTTATGTTGCATGCTGTTATTTATATCGCTATCAGCGTTTCGGACAAAGA
The DNA here is from genome assembly GCA_037179515.1 of Halocaridina rubra. Classification (NCBI taxonomy): domain Eukaryota; kingdom Metazoa; phylum Arthropoda; class Malacostraca; order Decapoda; family Atyidae; genus Halocaridina; species Halocaridina rubra. The sequence goes on from JAXCGZ010022881.1 coordinate 28,984, forward strand.
CTCGTTCAGTCTAACTCACGTGTGCGCCGTTCACGTTGTGCTTATTAATACATTTTGCTTGTAATTTTTTTACTTGCATATTTTAACCTTTGCAATGCCTCCCAAGCATCCTTCATCTTCTAAGGCTTCTTGTAGTGAGCCTAAGCGGAAAAGGAAAATGTTAACCTTAACAGATAAGGTAAGTTTACCTATCATGTACATATAAATGTATGTTGCATGCTGTTATTTATAAAGTAAAGGGTGGTTTTTTAACAGTGCAGGGAGGATTTATACAGTAAACGTAAAAATAATTGTAAAATACCTATGTACATGAGTATGTCATATAAATTTATGCTTGCATGCTGTTATTTATGAAGTAAAGGGTGGTGTGTTAACAGTACAGGGAGGGTTTATACATTTTATACAGAGTAAATGTAAAAATAAATTAAAATATCTATGTACATATAGGCTGATCCTACTCTGCGATTTTCCTGTCTCGCGCCGGGTCCCGGAACCGAACCCTTGCGATAATGGAAGGAACACTGTATATATATATATATATATATATATATATAATATATATATATATATATATATATATATATATATATATATATATATATATATATATACCTCGGCTTAGGTGGTTTCGAGTTAAGTCGTTATACGTCGGTTTTCAAAAATATATATGGAAAAATTAAAAAAAAAATTAAAAATAATGTTTACGTCATTATAATCAACTTTACGTCTGTCCGCTACAAATATTGGAATCATAAAATCACTTGAAAACCATTAAAAGCACATGAAATCATGTTACTGTACAATAAATAAAAACAAAAGCACATAAAATCATGTTATTGTACACTAAATAAGAATAAAAGCATATAAAATCTTATTAAAATATGTACAGTAGTTCCAATATCTACCGTTAGGCGTCGTCACTCGTCAAAATAATAATTGTAATAATAATATTAATAATAATTATAATAATAATAATAATGACAATAATAATAATAATAATAATAAGAAAAAAATATGAATATGAATACGAATAAGAATACGAATACGAATAAGAATAAGAATGCAGCAGGCATTTGATTTATCGAAAAGGACTTTCTTTGTTCGAGGATATGGATCCCAATGCTATAAGTAAAAACAAAAGCACAAAAAATCATGTTATTGTACAATAAATAAGAAAAAAAGCATATAAATATCTTATTAAAATACGTACAGTAGTTCCAATATCTACCGTTAGGCGTCGTCACTCGTCATAATAATAATAGTAGTAGTAGTAATAATAATAATAATAATAATAATAATAATAATAATAACAATAATAATAATAATAATAATAATAATAATACGAATAAGATTGCAGCAGGCATTTGAATTTATCGAAAAGGACTTTCTTTGTTCGAGGATATGGATCCCAATGCTATAAATGAAACAAAAGCACATAAAATCATGTTTTTGTACAATAAATAAGAATAAAAGCATATAAATATCTTATTAAAATACGTACAGTAGTTCCAATATCTACCGTTAGGCGTCGTCACTCATCATAATAATAATAGTAATAATAATAACAATAATAATAATAATAATAGTAATAATAATAATAATAATAATAATAATACGAATAAGAATAAGAATGCAGCAGGCATTTGCATTTATCAAAAAGGACTTTCTTTGTTCGAGGATATGGATCCCGATGCTATAAATAAAAACAAAAGCACATAAAATCATGTTATTGTACAATAAATAAGAATAAAAGCATATAAATATCTCATTAAAATACGTACAGTAGTTCCAATATCTACCGTTAGGCGTCGTCACTCGTCATTCCCGTGAAACCGCTGTTGTTTTGAATTGATATTATGAAGAAAATTGACAAAAAGCATTAAGAACAAACAGCAAACATATTTTTAAAATAATGTTGTCAGAGAAATAGCAAGTGTTGGCACATCAGCTGATATGGAAGTGTGACAAAACATATGCATCCTTGTCCTCACTGCCACCATCAGTGTTGCCAGAATACATAAATGAGAGAAATGATAAATATATAAAACTTACATGTAAGCTGGTAAGTTATTTAAGTATCTCAAAGATGAAGTACATTTCTATTTAAATCACATTACTACCATCTTGTAATTAATATATATCTTAAAATGTACCCTACATTTGAAAATAAAAGAAACTGCTTTATCTGGCAACACTGGCCCCTATGCTAAGCCTGTTGCCAACGGCATAATAGAGTTCATTAATTTGTTTACTGTACATAAATTTAAAAATACAGATACTACCTGCCCAACGTGTGAACAATGTGAAGAGAGCCTAGAACATTTTCTACTATATTGTGAAGCATATGCACAAATAAGAACATAATATAGTTTTTTAGCACAACCATATATAGAAAAGAAAATTGAAATAATTGCTAATATATTGTTATTTAGATATTGTAGTGAAAAAGATCAGTTCATTCACATCTTCGTGAGTCATATCTTTGAAGCCTTCTCCTCCTAGAAATGCAGCAAACTTCACAGCTCTCGCAACTGCCGAGTTATGGACTTTGTCAGGAGCGAATCCCTTGTAGTCGTAGATGACTTTGGGCCATAATTTTTTCCAGCTGGCATTGATTGTGGGCGGCTTCATCTTTTTGACTGCATTCTGAATATTTTGAAGGCATGTAGCAATCGTGTAAATACGCCAGTAAGTCTCCAGTGCGAATTCTTTGTACACATCCATGGATTCAACCAGGTTTGCCAGGGCATTTCGTGTGTAGAGGGTCTTGAATGCACGAATAATGCCTTGCTCCATAGCCTGAATCAGTGATGTCGCATTCGGTAGCAGGAACTCTACTTGAACACCGTCATATTCGAGATAAGTTGCATGGCCACCAGCATTATTCATCAAAAGAAGAACTTAAACTTCAAGGACCTTCTCCGCAAGATAACCTTTGACCTGAGGGATAAAGCAATAGTGAAACCAGTCCGATATGAGGCTTTTCGTGATCCAGGCATTAGGGTTATGCATCCAGTACACTGGCAGCAGATTCTTTTTCTTGTTCTTCAAAGCCCTAGGGTTCTTAGACTTGTAGATAAGCCCAGACTTTAACATAAAGCCCATAGAATTCCTGCACATGAGAAGGGTAATGCGGTGTTTGTGCACATTAAATCCCTGGGCATTAGCTTCTTCCCTGAAGAGGAAAATGCGAGACGGCATTCTCTTCCAAAATAAGCCAGTCTCATCCATGTTAAAGACTTGCTCAAGAGCATATTCCCCTTCCTTGATAATTTTCTTGAAGTCGTTTGTCACGTAAGCTGGTAATATATATCTTATCGCACGGTCTTTGTGCGCATTAAATCCCGGGGCTTTAGCTTCTTCCTTGAAGAGGAAAATGCGAGACGGCATTCTCTTCCAAAATAAGCCAGTCTCATCCATGTTAAAGACTTGCTCAAGAGCATATTCCCCCTCCTTGATAATTTTCTTGAAGTCGTTTGTCACGTAATCATCAGCTGCAGCTGTATCTGCAGAGGGAGCTTCGCCATGCACCAAAACGTTCTTTAGGCCATAGCATTTTTGAAATTTGGGCGAACCATCCCTTGCTTGCCATGAACGATTGTTTCCTTGGTGGAGAATCGTTGGAGGGTCCTGGTTGTGGGTCATCGATATCTTCTTCTCTCTCCTCCTCTCCACGGTCGCCACTGTCATCGTCGGGTTCGTTTGCAGTGATTGTCTCGTACAGCTTCTTTGCCTTTTTCGTATGATATTGGTGTTTAAGCTGATGTTCTTCTTCCAGCAATCAGCAATCCACAGGGCCAAAGCAGAATCCATCCATACTATTATCTTATTGCGGGGTGTTATGACACTCTTCGCTGTTTTACTAAAAGAAATAGTCGCTGTTTTCCTGATATTTGCCTCATCCTTGTTGATGTATCGAACAGTAAATTTGTTGATGCCAATACGACGGCCAACATCCGCGAAACTTCTTTCTTCCTTCAGCATACACCTAGTTCTCAGAATAACGCAAAGATAGGTTCTCAGAAGTGACGGGAAAATGAAAAATCACATGAAAAATCGAGTCATTTTCCATAGGAGCAACAATAAAGGGCATAGCTCATTCCAGAACCGTCCATAGACACACTATACCAAAGATTTAAGATAGGTAAAACATATTTTATAAGTACATAACAAAGCAGAAAGACCTGTAGTTATTTATATTAACATGCAAATAGTGCACAGTATAAAAGAGATACAGATTTACTGTACAGTAAACAAATTAATGCACTCTAGTATGCTGTTGGCAACAGGCTTCAACTGGGACGTGCATGGTGGCCAGTGTTGCCAGATAGAGCGGATGTTTTTATTTTCAAATGTATGGTACATTTTAAGATATATATTAATTACAAGATGGTAGTACTGTACTTTAAATAAAAATGTACTTCATCTTTTAAATACTTGAAATAACTTATCAGCTTACATGTATATTTTTTATATTTATCATTTCTCTCATTCATCTATTCTGGTAACACTGATGGTGGCGGTGAGGACGAGGATGCAAACGTTTTGTCACACTTCCGTATCAGCTGATGCACCCTGGCACGATATTTTCCTGACGATATCATATCGAAAGTTTGTTTGCTGTTTGTTCATAAAGCTTTTTTTTTTTCCATTATCTTCATAATATCTGATCGCATTAAGCGGTAGAAGAGGAGGAGGATGAGGGAGAAAGAACCTCTATCGGCAAACGTTTGTCACACTTCCGTACCAGCTGATGCACCCTTGCACTTTATTTCCCTGACGATATTATATCAAAAATTTGTTTGCTGTTTGTTCTTAATGTTTTTTTTCAATTTTCTTCATAATATTCTATCACATTAGGCAGTAGAAGAGGAGGAGGATGCGGGAGAATGAACCTCGATCAGCAAACGTTTTGCTACTTCCGTATCCGCTGATGCACCCTCACACGCTATTTCCCTGACGATATTATATTAAAAATATGTTTGCTATTTTTTTTTAATGCTTTTTTCAATTTTCTTAATAATATCCGATAGCATTAAGCGGTAGAAGAGAAGGATGGCGGAAAAGTGCCTCCGAGGTGGTCGATTTTTTACTAAATTGAATTTTTTTCCGAATTTTTTTGCATGGGCAATATTTGTGAATTTCGTATTTTTTTACTATTATTTTTTTGGGGCGTTATTGCAATTTCGCGGTTAAAAAACCGAAAAAAAGGAACAAGGTGTATTTAACAGTTTTACCTTTTCTGGTATGGTCAACATCCTTTGCAGCTTAGGCTTACTAACAGAAGCCGTAGAAGATGAAGGATGCTTGGGAGGTATTGCAGAGGTTGAAAAACGAAAGTAAAAAAATCACAAGCACAACATATTTAGAAGCACAACGCGAACTGCGCAGGGGTGAGTTAAACTGAGCGGGTGAGGCGAGACAATGGAAAACACTGGGAGAATGAAGCTTCAATCAAAAGCCAATCAGACCCCATGACACAGAACATACAGAAAAACAATTCTGTGATTCGTCATCTCCTACCCTTTCAGGCAATAGCAGCCCATGAACTATCTCATGTAGGTGCGAGCCTTTGCGTTTTCCAAGACGCCAATACAGTGTACGCTATCATACAATATTTTACATGGTGCAATACTGTGAGTTACATGTTTAAATTTATGTTTTTTTACTAATTTTTACTACTTTATTATTCTTAGACTAGGAAATACTTTTTTATCAATAAAATAACGAAAATACTGGAAATTTTTAATATATACAGTGATCCCTCGCTATATCGCAGTTCACCTAGCATGGATTCACTGTATCGCATTTTCTTTCACTGGCGATTTTTTTTTTCTGGGTATATGTGAAAATATTAAAATTTTAAGAAATAAAAATTTCCAGTATTTTCATTATTTTATTGAAAACAAAAATTTTCATTATTTCATTGATACAAAAACGTATTTCCAAGCCTAAGAATAAGAAAACAGTAAGAAATAGTAAAAAAAACATAAATTTTAACATGTAACTCTGCACCATAGAAAGTACGATACCGGTATCAGCGTTTCAGAAAACCCAAAGGGTCACACCTTAGTGAGCTAGCATATATTAAAATTCCAGTAGCTTCAATATTTTATTGATATAAAATATGTATTTCTTAGCCTAAGAATAATAAAACAGTAAAAAACATAAATAATCACAGTATTACACCATGTAAAAGAAGATACGAGTATCAGCGTTTTGGAAAACGATAAGGGTTGCACCTACCTGAGCTAATACATATTGAAATTTTCATTATTTTATTGATGAAATAAGTATTTCCTAGCCTAAGAGCAATAAACCTGTAAAAAATAGTAGAAAACAAATTTAAATATATACACTCACAGTATTGCAAAATGTGAAATACTGTACGATAGTGTACACTGTATTGGCGTCTTGGAAAACGCAAAGGCTCGCACCTACATGAGATAGTTCATGGAATGCTATTGGCTGAAAGGGTGGGAGACGACGAATCACAGAATTGTTTTCCTGTATGTTCTGTATCACGGGGTCTATTGGCGTTTTGATTGAAACTTGGTTCTCCCACCATCTTCCATTGTCTCGCCTCACTCGTTCAGTCTAACTCACATGTGCGCATTTTGCGTTATGCTTATTAATATGTTATGCTTCACGAGATTTCCTCTACTGGGGGAGCATCAGTATCATTTCCTTTGCCTTAACAGACTCTTTAATTCAAGCGGCTTCTGCATATCTTCTTTAACGTGTGATTTAAGAGATTTCCTCTACTGGGGAAGCATCAGTATTGTTTGCTTTGCCTCAACAGACTCCTGTTTAATTCAAGCGCTTCTGCATATCTTCCTTAACGTGTGTTTAGGAGATTTCCTCAACTGGGGGAGCACTAGTGTCATTTTAACAGTTTTCAATGCCATCCACCTCCATCATAGGAGAAGGAACACAATTGGTTCCTGAACACTGACATGAATTGAGACCAGTTTGTACAAAGTACATAGTAATATTGTATTTCAAAATATCACTGATAGGATACTTGGCCGCTCCACTTCAATATTTTTCATAATGATCTAGTTTTCCTACGTACTGTATATTCAATTCACTTCGTAACTGAGCCACGAGGAAATCGAAGACCCTGGCCTTACACTCGAACGTCTGGCAGCCCTGTATGAACACGTGACAGCACTCCAACAACTCTCACAAGAACATGATGATAATATGGTTCTTTCACATAAGTTTACCTATCACTTTCATATACAAAAAATTTTAAATTTATGCTTGCACGCTGTTATTAATAAAGTAGAGGGTGGTTTTTTAACAGTATAGGGAGGGTTTATACAGTTAACGTAAAAATAAATGTAAAATACCTATGTACACATAGGGTGATCCTACTTCGTTGAAATTCACCTATCGCAGTTGGTCCCGGAACCTAACCCCCGCAGTAAACGAGGGATCACTGTACTAGCTCACGTAGATGCGACCCTTTTCATTTTCCGAAACGCTGATACCGGTATCGTATTTTACATGATGCAATACTGTGAGTTACTTAATATTCTAAGGCTAGGAAATACTTTTTTTTTTATCAATAAAATAATGAAAATACGGGAAATTTTCATATGTGCTAGCTCACGTAGGTACAACCCTTTGCGTTTTCCAAAACGCCGATACCGGTATCATACTTTCTATGGTGCAAAGTTACATGTTTATATTTATTTTTTTACTATTTTTAACTGTTTTATTATCCTTAGGCTGGGAAATACTTTTCTTTATCAATAAAATAATGAAAAAAAATTTTCAATAAAATAATGAAAATACTGAAAATTTAAATTATTTTATATTTTAATATTCTCACATATACCCATATTAAAAAAAAAGCTCAACAAAAATAACCGCGATGCACTGAATTCGCGATAGGTGAACTGCGATATAGCAAGGGTCGACTGTTTATATATATATATATATATATATATATATATATATATATATATATATATATATATATATATATATATATATATATATATATATATATATATACAGTGTTCACCCCCTTATCGCGGTAGTTCGATTCCGGGACCCGGCGCGAACCAGGAAAACCGCGGAGTAGGATCAGCCTATATGTACATAGATATTTTAATTTATTTTTGCGCTTACACTGTATAAACCCTCCATGTACTATTAACAAACCACCCTTTACTTCATAAATAACAGCATGTAACATAAATTTACATGAAAGTGATAGATAAAATTACGGTGAATGAAGTAGTAATTACATGACATACTCATTTACAATTATTTTTAAGTTTACGTACTGAATAAACCCTCCCTGCACTGTTAAAAAAACATGAACTATCTCACGTAGGTGAGAGCTACTGGAAATATAAATATATATGCTAGCTCACGTAGCTATCGGACACTACATATATCGCATGATGCAATACTGTGAGTTATACTATGCGAACGTATATCTAAATTTATGGTTTTTACTATTTTTTACTGTGTTATTATTCTTAGGCTAGGAAATACTTGTTTTATCAATAGAATAACGAAAATTTTAATATTCACTAGGTCACATAGGTGAGAGCCTTTGCGTTTACCGAAACACTGATACCGGCATCGTATTTTACGTGGTGCAATACTGTTTACTATTTTTTACTGTTTTATTATTCTTAGGCTAAGAAATAAGTTTTTTTTATCAATAAAATCATGAAACTACTGGAAATATAAATATATATGCTAGCTCACGTAGCTATCGGACACTATTTCACAATACTGTGAGTTATGCTGTACGTACGTACATGTATCTAAATTTAAGTATATGCTACCTCATGTAGCTATCGGACACTACATACTGTGTGATACTGTGCGTACGTATATCTAAATTTATGATTTTTACTATTTTTTACTGTTTTATTATTCTTAGGCTAGGAAATACTTGTTTAATCAATAAAATAATGAAAATTTTAATATTCAGTAGGTCACGTAGGTGAGAGACTGCATTTTCCGAAACACTGATACCGGTATCGTATTTTACGTGGTGCAATACTGTTTACTATTTTTTACTGTTTTATTATTCTTAGGCTAAGAAATACATTTTTTTTATCAATAAAATCATGAAACTACTAGAAATTTAAATATATATGCTAGCTCACGTAGCTGCGACCCCAATACATTGTACGCTATCGAACACTATTTCGCATGATGCAATACTGTGAGTTATACTGTACGTACGTATATCATTCAGTTATTAGTACAATGTATATTAATTTAAAATTCATTTACTTTTTGATGACTGTACAAAATCTATTGTATTTATTCATTGTAATTTGGACCAAATATTCCTTTTGTAAAATTTATACTTTTCAAAAGGTGGTCAATAAATGTATCTTTCTATCTATCTATCTAAATTTATGTTTTTTTACTATTTTTTACTGTTTTATTATTTGTAGGCTGGGAAATAAATTTTTTATATCAATTAGATAATGAAATATGTTTTTTTTTTTCAATAAAAAAATTAAAATACCGAGAATTTTTTTTTTATATTCTAATATTTTTGCATATACCCATAAAATAAAATAATAATTTATCCAAAAAAAAAAAATGCGATACAGTGAGAAATCGAACCAAGAAACGCGAATAACTGGGGGAACACTATATATATATATATATATATATATATATATATATATATATATATATATATATATATATATATATATATATATATATATATATATATATATATATATATATATATATATATATATACAGTGTTACCCCGGTTATTCGCGCTTCTTGGTTCGCGTTCTCACTCTATCGCGGTTTTTTTTTTATATATTATTATTTTATTTTATGGGCATACGCAAAAATATTAAAATATTTAAAAAAAAAAATTTCAGTATTTTCATTTTTTTTTTAAGTTTTCGTTGCGTGCTGTTATTTATAATGTAAAGGGTGTTTTTTTAACAGTGCAGGGAGGGTTTATACAGTTCGTAAACTAAAAAATAATTGTAAATGAGTATGTGTGTCACGTCAGCATCACCTCATTCATGGTAATTTTATCCATCACTTTCATAAAAATTTACGTTGCTTGCTGTTATTTATAATGTAAAGGGTGTTTTTTTTAACAGTGCAGGGAGGGTTTATACAGTACGTAAACGAAAAAATAATTGTAAATGAGTATGTATGTCACGTCATTATCACCTCATTCACCGTAATTTTATCTATCACTTTCATAAAAATTTACGTTGCTTGCTGTTATTTATAATGTAAAGGGTGTTATTTTAACAGTGCAGGGAGGGTTTATAAAGTACGTAAACGAAAAATTAATTGTAAATGCGTATGTATGTCACGTCATTATCACCGCATTCACCGTAATTTTATCTATCACTTTCATAAAATTTTACGTTACTTGCTGTTATTTATAATGTAAAGGGTGTTTTTTAACAGTGCAGGGAGGGTTTATACAGTACGTAAACGAAAAATAATTGTAAATGAGTATGTATGTCACGTCATCATCACATTCACGGTAAGTTTTCCTATCACTTTCATAAAAATTTACGTTGCTTGCTGTTATCTATAATGTTAAGGGTGTTTTTTGTAACAGTGCAGGGAGGGTTTATACAGTACGTAAACGAAAAAATAATTGTAAATGATATGTATGTCACGTCATTATTACCTCATTCACTGTAATTCTATCTATCACTTTCATAAAAATTTACGTTGCTTGCTGTTATTTATAATGTAAAGGGTGTTTTTTTAACAGTGCAGGGAGGGTTTATACACTGTAAACGTAAAAATATATTAAAATATCTATGTACATATAGGCGGATCCTACTTCGCGGATTTCCTGGTTCGCGGTGGGTCCCGGAACCGAACTACCGCGATAAGTGAGGCAACACTGTGTATATATATATATATATATATATATATATATATATATATATATATATATATATATATATATATATATATATATATATATTATGGATCATATTTACCGCGACCGAGACTTGAACCTGGGACTTAT
>JAXCGZ010022881.1:45000-75000 GCA_037179515.1 Halocaridina rubra
ATATATATATATATATATATATATATATATATATATATATATATATATATATATATATATATATATATATATATATAAGTAGTCGCCGAGGCTCAGTCAGTAGCGTCTCCGACTCTGAGGCGTCAGGTCGAGGGTTCGCGCCCCGCCACGGTCTGAGGTTAGCAAAGGCATGCACTCAGCGTAAGGATTACATCTGCCAAAACAAGTCCTTCGCAAGAAGGCAACCGTCCTAGCCCTTGGTTGATAAGGGAGTCCGTGACGTAAAACCGGAATATATATATATATATATATATTATATATATATATATATATATATATATATATATATATATATATATATATATATATATATATATATATATATATATATATATACAGGAAGTTCTCTAATAACGCCATTTTGAGTTTAAGACAAAGGCTGCTGCTTAAAAAAGAAAAAAACATAAGTTTGTTTTTGTCTAGTTTCCCTTACCACTCCACCACTAACTGCACTATTCTATAATTTAATAAAATTAAGATTGGTACCCAAGGAGTGGAAATTGGCAGATGTGGTACCAGTATTTAAAAAGTAGAATGGGCTAAAAAGAAAAACAAAAGACCTGTATTTTTTCTTTTTATATTGAATATAATTTTTCAATATAATAAACTGCATATAAAAAAATAAATAAATAAAGCCATTAACTTGATACAAAATGAGATACTAGTGTAATATTTTTTATGTTTATAAGTGTGTTTTATATTGTATAGTTTTGTTTTCTATAGATTATGTATTGATTGTTCTTTTACCTTTCCAGACTCACCTGCCTGCCCCTGTTTCATCAGCAGCTGACTAGCAAGCTTTCTCCTTATAAGCAAGTCTCACCCTACCTATGTAAGCACACCACATGAGTACAGTATACTGTACAGGTACTATTTACAGTTTTGTACTATACAGTAACACAGTACTGGTATTGTAGTGTAATATAGTACAGATATTTTTATGTATGTGTTGTTTTATTATACTGTATAGTACATGTATACTGTACAGTGCCTGTATATTATGTTAATATTAAAGTTTAGGAATAGTATTAGGATTAGTTTTAGTAATTTTTAAGATCCATTAGGAATATAGGATCCCCCTTTAAATTTTTTTTTTTAGGGGACAAAGGTTCAAAACTGAGTTCCGACTTACGTCGATTTTTGACTTAAGTCAGCTGTCAGGAACGGAACCCTGATGTTATATGAGAACTCCCTGTGCGTATATATATATATATATATATATATATATATATATATATATATATATATATATATATATATATATATATATATATATATATATATATATATATATATATATATATATATATATATATATATACAGTAATCCCTCGTTCTATCGCGGTTCACCTATCACGGATTCACTGTATCGCGGATTTTTTTTGGGGGGGCCAAAAAAAATTTTTTTTTTTTTTTTTCCCAAGATGATTATGACACCAGGATGGGCCAAAAAATGATAAAATAAAACAGCCTTTATCAGGCTGTAAAGAGAAACAGAGATGGAGAGTGTAATGAACTGTCAGATGTGAAGGGATTATAAAAAGTGTGTAATGAATATCCAGCTCTCTGCTGGGTTTTAATATACCTCTGCATTACTTTCATGATGTCTATTCCAATAATTCTCCTTAGATCTTATTATTATTATTATTATTATTATTATTATTATATTATTATTTAAATATATTAGGCAACGATAATTTTCCTTTGATGATGATTGCGGAGATTATTATCATCATCATTATTATTATTATTATTATTATTATTATTATTATTATTATTATTATTATTATTATTAAGGGCTCATCATTGTTTGTACATCTATTGGTTTATTTACTTTAATAACTGTGTACAGTGCCCCTCCCTTGTTGGCTGGGACAGGGAGAGTGTGGGGGGTTGGTTAGAATAGAATGTTGGAGAGAGAGAGACATCTTTAATTAACTCTTGTTCATTCAACCAAAACTACATTATTTATTGTAAAAATAATGGTTTGATAACAAATTCGTAATAATATTGAAATTAATAATAATAATAATAATAATAATAATAATAATAATAATAATAATAATAATAATAATAATAATAATAATCTCCACAATCATCATCAAAGGAAAATTATTGTTAATAATAATAATAATAATAATAATAATAATAATAATAATAATAATAATAATAATAACAATATCCAAGGAGAATTTTTGGAATAGACATCATAAAAGTAATGCAGAGGTATATTAAAACCCAGCAGAGCTGGATAGTCATTACACATCTTTTATAATCCCTTCACATCTGACAGGTCATTACAGGGTGATAATTAATAAAGTTTTAAAAATTCAATATCAAACCAGAACTCGTAATGGGTAATGGATTTAAGGTTGATAAATTTAGGTTCAGAAGGAAAATTAGTGAAAATTGGCTTGGTAATACTTTAGATTCCTAGTAGGATAATAAATGCCAATATATATATATATATATATATATATATATATATATATATATATATATATATATATATATATATATATATATATATATATATATATATATATATATATATATATATATATATATATATATATATATAAAATGATGATTATGATCTTTTCTTATCGTAATCCTCTTTGTACTCGTGGAAGAAGCGTAAAAAAAAAAAAAAAAAAAAGGAAACAAAATTTTTTTTTTTTTAAAGATGTTCCTACTTCGCGGAAATTCACCTATCGCGGCCGGTCCTGGAACCAAACCCTCGCAATAAACGAGGGATTACTGTGTGTATATATATATATATATATATATATATATATATATATATATATATATATATATATATATATATATATATAGTGGACCCTCGTTATATTGTGGTTCACCTATCACGCATTCAGTGCATCGCAGTTTTTTTTGGCGAGCTTTTTCTTTTCTGGGTATATGCTAGAATATTAAAATATTAAAAATTAAAATTTTCAGTATTTTCATTATTTTATTGGAAAAAAAAATTTCATTATTTTATATATATATATATATATATATATATATATATATATATATATATATATATATATATATATATATATATATATATATATATATATATATATATATATATATATATATATATATATAAAAATGTATTTCCTGGCCTAAAAATAATAAAATAGTAAAAAACAGTAAACAAAATAAATTTAAACATGTAACTCTGCACCATAGAAGGTACGACACCGGCATTAGCGTTTTGGAAAACGCAAAGGTTAGCACCTATGTGAGCTAGTACATATTAAATTTCCAGTATTTTCATTATTTTATTGATAAAAAAAATATTTCCTAGCCTAAGAATAATAAATCAGTAAAAAAAAGTAAAAAAAAAAAATTCAAACATGTAACTAACAGTATTGCACCATGTAAAATACGATACCAGTATCGGCATTTCGGAAAACGAAGTGTCGCACCTACGCGACCTGGTAAATATTAAATTTTCAAGTACTGACATTATTTTATAGATAAAAAAAGTATTTCCTAGCCTAAGAATAATAAAACAGTATAAAAAAGTAAGAAACATAAATTTAAACATGTAACTCACAGTATTACACCATGTAAAATATTGTACGATAGCGTACACTGTATTGGCGTCTTGGAAAATACAAAAGATTGCACCTAAGTGAAATAGTTCATAGGAAGCTATTGGCTGAAAGGGTGGGAGACGACGAATCACAGAATTGTTTTATTGTATGCATCATGGGGTCTGATTGACTTTTTGATTGAAGCCTCATTCTCCCAGCGTTTTCCATTGTCTCGCCTCACCCATTCAGTCTAACTCACGTGTGCGCTGTTCGCATTGTGCTTCTTAATGCGCTGTGCTTGTGATTTTTTTACTTTCGTTTTTCAACCTCTGCAATGCCTCCCAGGTGTCCTTCATCTTCTACGGCTTCTGGTAGTAAGCCTATGCAGCAAAGGAAGATGTTGACCATACTTGAAAAGGTAAAACTGTTAGATATGCTGAAGGAAGGAAGAAGGTTCGCGGATGTCGGCCGCCATTTCGGCATCAACGAATCTACTGTTTCATACATCAAAAAGGACAAGGCAAATATCAGGAAAACAGCGACTATTTCTGTTAGTAAAATAGCGAAGAGTGTCCTAACACCCAGCAATAAGATAATAGTGTGGATGGAATCTGCTTTGGCCCAGTGGATTGCATGAAGAAGAACATCAGCTTAGACACCAATATCATACAAACAAATGCAAAGAAGCTGTACGAGACATTCACTGCAAACGAACCCGACGACGACAGTGGCGAGCGTGAGGAGGAGGTGAGAGAAGAAGATATCGACGACCCACAACTAGGACCCTCCAGCGATTCTCCACCGAGGAAACAATCGTTCGTGGCAAGCAAGGGATGGTTCGCCAAATTCCAAAAACGCTATGGCCTATAGAGTGTTTCGGTGCATGGCGAAGCTGCCTCTGCAGAAACAGTTGCAGCTGAAGATTACGTGAAAAACGACAAGAAAATTATCGAGGAAGGCGAATATGCTCCTGAACAAGTGTTTAACATGGATGAGACTGGCTTATTTTGGAAGAGAATGTCGTCTTCACTTTTCTCTTTAAGGAAGAAGCTAAAGCCTTGGGATTTAAAGCGCACAAAGACTGCGTTACCCTCGTCATGTGCAGGAATGCTGCGGGCTTCATGTTAAAGCAGGGCTTATCTACAAGTCTATGAACCTAGGACTTTGAAGAATAAGAAGAAGAATCTGCTGCCAGTGTATTGGATGCATAACCCTAAGGCCTGGATCACGAAAAGCCTCACATCGGACTGGTCTCACCAATGCTTTATCCCTCAAGTCAAAATTTATCTTACGGAGAAGGGCCTTGAATTTAAAGTTTTTCTTTTGATGGATAATGCTGGTGGCCACGCAACTAATCTCGAATATGACGGTATTCAAGTAGAGTTCCTGCCACCGAATACAACATCACTGATTCAGCATATGGATCAAGGCGTTATTCGTGCATTCAAGGCCCTCTACATATGAAATGTCCTGGCGAACCTGGTTGAATCCATGGATGCGTACAAAGAATTCGCACTGGGAACTTACTGGCGTAACTACACGATTGCTACATGCCTTCAAAGTATTCAGATTGCAATCAAAGAGATGAAGCCGGCCACAATCAATGCCAGCTGGAAAAAATTGTGGCCCGAAGTCATCTACGACTACAAGGGATTCGCTCCCGACGAAGTTCATAGCTCAGCAGATGCAAAAGCTGTGAAGCTGGATGCATTTCTAGGAGGAGAAGGCTTCAAAGATATGACTCACGAAGATGTAAATGAACTGATTGACTGATGAAGGCTTGGAGGAAATGACAAAATCAGTGAGCGAAGAAGAGGAAGAAGAACAACCAGAGGAAACGCACAAAGAAATCGAAGAACCTGGCCTTACACTCGAACGTCTGGCAGCCATGTATAAACATGTGAAAGCAGTCAAACAACGCTCACAGGAACATGATGATAATATGGTTCGTTCGGTGACCTTCTGCAATCTTCTCGACGATGCCATGACTCCTTACAAGACCATTTCCAACAAAAGAAGAAACAGCGACAGTAATTCCCCATTACCATGTTCTTCTCTCGCAAAAAGCAGCCGTAAAGCTGTCATTGGCTGCGGAATAATTTCTTCTAGAGTCTGTACACGTCATTATCACCTCATCAACAGTAAGTTTACCTCTCACTTTCATATAAATTTACGCATGCATGCTGTTATTAATAAAGTAAAGGGCGGTTTTTTAACAGTGCAGGGAGGGTTTATACAGTAAAATTAAAAATAAATGTAAAATACCTATGCATATATTGTTATCCTACTTCATGGATTTTCACCTATCGTGACCGGTCCCGGAACCGAACCTCCGCGATAAACGAGGGAGGACTGGATATATATATATATATATATATATATATATATATATATATATATATATATATATATATATATATATATATATATATATATATATATATATATATATATATATATATATACAGTGTTCCTCCGGTTATTCGCGTTTCTTGGTTCGCGTTCTCACTGTATCGCGTGTTTTTTTTTATAAATTATTATTTTATTTTATGGGTATATGCAAAAATATTAAAATATTAAAAAAAAAAAATTCTCAGTATTTTCATTCTTTTATTGAAAAAAACATATTTCATTATCTAATTAATAAAAAAAAATTTATTTCCCATCCTACAAATAATAAAACAGAAAAAATAGTAAAAAACATAAATTTAGATAGATACGTTTATTGACCACCTCTTTCGAAAAGTATAATCTTTACAAAAGGAATATTTGGTCCAAATTACAATGAATAAATACAATAGATTTTGTAGAATCATCAAATAAGTAAATGAATTTCAAATTAATATACATTGTACTAATAACTGAATGATATATGTACGTACAGTATAACTCACAGTATTGCATCATGCGAAATAGTGTTCGATTGCGTACAATGTATTGGGGTCGAAGCTACGTGAGCTAGCACATATATTTATATTTCCAGTAGTTTCATGATTTCATTGATAAAAAAAACCTATTTCTTAGCCTAAGAATAATAAAACAGTAAAAAATAGTAAACAGTATTGCACCACGTAAAATACGATACCGGTATCAGTGTTTCGGAAAACGCAAAGGCTCTCACCTACATGACCTAGTGAATATTAAAATTTTCATTATTTTATTGATAAAACAAGTATTTCCTAGCCTAAGAATAATAAAACAGTAAAAAATAGTAAAAAACATAAATTTAGATATACGTACGTACAGCATAACTCACAGTATTGCATCATGTGATATATGTAGTGTCCGATAGCTACGTGAGCTAGCATACACATAAATTTAGCTATACGTACGTACGTACAGCATAACTCACAGTACTGCATCATACGGAATAGTGTCCGATAGCTACGTGAGCTAGCGTATATATTTATATTTCCAGTAGTTTCATGATTTTATTGATAAAAAAACATATTTCTTAGCCTAAGAATAAGAAAAAAACAGTAAAAAATAGTAAACTATTGCACCACGTAAAATACGATACCAGTATCAGTGTTTCGGAAAACGGAAAGGCTCTCACCTACGTGACCTAGTGAATATTAAAATTTTCATTATTTTATTGATAAAACAAGTATTTCCTAGCTTAAGAATAATAAAATAAGTAAAATATAGTAAAAAACATAAATTTAGATATACATACGTACAGTATAAGTCACAGTATTGCATCATGTGATATATGTAGTGTCCGATACCTACGTGAGCTAGCATATGTATTTATATTTCCAGTAGCTCTCACCTACGTGAGATAGTTCATGTTTTTTTAACAGTGCAGGGAGGGTTTATACAGTAAATAAACTTAAAAATAATTGTAAATGAGTATGTCATGTAATTACCACTTCATTCACCATAATTTTATCTATCACTTTCATATAAATTTATGTTGCATGCTGTTATTTATGAAGTAAAGGGTGGTTTGTTAATAGTACAGGGAGGGTTTATACAGTGTAAACGTAAAAATAAATTAAAATATCTATGTACATATAGGCTGATCCTACTCAGCCGTTTTCCTTGTTCACGCCGGGTCCCGGAATCGAACTACCGCGACAAGGGGGTGAACACTGTGTATATATATATATATATATATATATATATATATATATATATATATATATATATATATATATATATATATATATATATATATATATATATATATATATAGTTCTTAGAATAACACGGATAGGTTCTCAGAGGTGCCGCATATTGTAATTTTCTCATAATGTAAAGTTATTTTCCATAAGAAACAATGATAATGGGCATAGATACGTTTCAAAACCGTACATAGACACACTATACTAAATATATAAGTAAAACATATTTTATATGTACATAACAAAGCAGAATGACCTGTAGTTATTTATATTTACATGCAAATAGTGTACAGTATAAAAGATATACATATTTACTTACAGTAAACATATTAATGCACTCTATTGTGCAGTGGACAACAGGCATACACTGGGATGTGCATGGTGGCAGTGAGCACGAGGATGCAAACATTTTGCAGCCTCCGTATCAGCTGATACAACCTCGCATGCTATTTCCCTGACGATATTATATCGCAAGCTTGCTTGCCGTTTGTTCTTAATGCTTTTTTTTTCAATTCTCTTCATACTATATGATCGCATTAAGCAGTAGAGGAGGAGGAGGATGCAGGAGAATGAACCTCTAACTGCAAATGTTTTGCAGCCTCCGTATCAGCTGATACAACCTCGCAGGCTATTTCCCTGACGATATTATATCGCAAGTTTGCTTGCTGTTTGTTCCTAATGCCTTTTTTCAATTCTCTTCATAATATATGATCTCCTTAAGTGGTAGAGGAGGAGGAGGATGCAGGAGAACAAACCTCTATCTGTAAACGTTTTGCCGCTTCCTTATCAACTGATGCACCCTCTCACGCTTTTTCCTTGACAATATTATATCGAAAGTTTGTTTGCTGTTTGTTCCTAATGCTTTTTTCAATTCTCTTCATAATATTTGATTGCATTAAGCGGTAGAAGAGGAGGAGGATGCGGGAGAACGAACCTCTATCTTCAAACGTTTTGCCACTTCCGTATCAGCTGTTGCACCCTCGCACGCTATTTCCCTGATGATATTATATCGAAAGTTTGTTTGCTGTTTGTTCTTAATGCTTTTTTTTCAATTCTCTTCATAATATTCGATCGCATTAAGTGGTGTTGAAGAGGAGGAGGATGCAGGAGAACGAACCTCTATCTGCAAACATTTTGCAGCTTCCGTATCAGCTCATACACCCTCGCACGCTATTTCCCTGATGATATTATATCGAAAGTTTGTTTGCTGTTTGATCTTAAAGCTTTTTTCAATACTCTTAATAATATTTGATCGCACTAAGCGGTAGAAGCGGAGGATGATGCGGGAGAACGAACCTCTAACTACAAACGTGTTGTCGCTTCCGTATCAACTGATGCATCAATGCCCTGCCGATAGTATATCGAAAATTTGTTTGCTGTTTGTTCTTAATGCTTTTTTTCAATTCTTTTCAAAATATTTGATTGCATTAAGCAGTAGCAGAGGAGGAGGATGCGGGAGAATGAACCTCTCTCTGCACACGTTTAGCAACCTCCGTATCAGCTGATGCACCCTCGCACGCTATTTCCCTGACGATATTATATTGCAAGTTTGTTTGCTGTTTGTTCTTAATGCTTTTTTTCCATTATCTTTATAATATCCGATCGCATTAAGCGGTAGAAGAAGACGAGCATGGCGGAAAAGTGCCTCCGAGGCGGTCGATTATTTATTAATATGAAATTATTTTTTTTTTATTATTTTGCATGGCCGTTACTTGCGAATTTCGTATATTTTTACTATTATCTTTGAAGGGTGTTATTCCAATTTCGCGGATTATAAACATGCGTAAAAAGTGACCTAGGTGTATATATATATATTCACCTAGTTCGCTTTTTACACGTGTTTATAATCCGCAAAATTGGAATAATGCCCCCCAAAAATAATAGAAAAAAACACAAAATACACGAATGAAGCCCGCCAAAAAAATAAAAAAAATAAATTTTCATTTTAGTACATAAGCAACCGCCTCGGAGGCTCTTCCCTGCCATGTGCTTCAGTGTGTCTTTACCCAGAATAGAGTGTGGATATATCTCTTGTTCTAACTGCGCTTGTGTTATGGTTTGTGTTTTCAGTTCTTTTATATTTTAAACATTATATACTGTACTATCATGGCCAGTAAACGACAAGGAAAAGACTGTGTAAGTGCTTCTACTCCCAAAAGAGCGAGAAAGGCAATAATTCTTGAAATAAAATTGCAAGTGTTGGGCCGTTATGAGAGTAGTGAGAGCATTGCGCCATTAAACCGGCAATGCATCTCGGTGATTGTTACAGTCTGTGTTTTCAGTGCTTTTATATTTTAAAGATTATATATAGTGATACCTCGTTTATCGCGGGGGTTCGGTTCCAGGACCACCCACGATAGGTGAAAATCCGCGAAGTAGCAGCACCATATTTATTACAGGTATTTTACATTTATTTTTATCTTTACTGTAAAACCCTTCCTGCACTGTTAACAACTCACCCTTTACTTTATTAATAACAGTGCGCAAGCGTAAATTTATATGAGTGACAGGTAAGTTTACCATAAATAATAGCACGCAAGCGTAAAGCTATATGAACGTGACAGGTAAGCTTACTGTGAATGACATGATGATGACATTTACATACTGCACAGCCAATGGCGGCCAACAGCCAAGAAACTTCTTCCTTCCTTCAGCATATCTATCAGTTTTACCTTATCTGCTATGGTCATCTTCCTCTGCAGCTTAGACTCACTACCAGAAGCCTTAGAAGAAGAAGGATGCTTGGGCAGCATTGCAGGGGTTGAAATACACAAGCAAAAGTTTCACAAAAAACACAAGCACAACGTATTAAGAGGCACAACGTGAATGGTGCACACGTGAATAACTGAATGGGTGAGGTGAGACAATGGATGATGCTGGGAGAATCAAGCTTCAATCAAAAAGCCAATCAGACCCCAGGATACAGAACATACAGAACACAATTCTGTGATTCGTCGACTCCCACCCATCAGCCAATAACATCCCTTGTAATATCTCACGTAGGTGCGACCCTTTGCGTTTTCCAAGACGCCGGTACCGGAATGGTATTTTATATGGTGCAATACTGTGAGTTACATGTTTAAATTTATGTTTTTTACTATATTTTACGGTTTTATTATTCTTATGCTAGGAAATACTTTTTTTATCAACAAAATTATGATAATACTGGAAATTTTAATATTTCCACATTTCATGGAGTCCCGTGATATACTTAGAAAATCGGCGATATAAAATACATATGCCCGCCAAAAAAACCCGCGATGCACTGAATTCGCAGAAGGTGAATCGTGATACAGCGAGGGATTACTGTATTCAACTATCATCGCCAATAAACGCCCAGCAAGACTGTGGAAGTGCTTCTACTCCCAAAAGAGCGAGAAAGGCAATAATTCTTGAAATAAAATTGAAAGTGTTGGGCCGTTTTGAGCGTGGTGAGAGTACAGTCGCCTTTAAACCGGCGATACATCTCAGTGACAGCACGGTGCGCACTATCCGTGAAAATGTGGAAAAAATAAATAAAAGGGCAAAAGCTGGTTTTAGTTTAACTGCGGCTAAGTCTTCATATTCTCGATCAGATATTATGGGGAAAATGGAAAAAATGGTAAGTAAGAAGTCTTCATATTCTCGATCGGATATTATGGAGAAAATGGGAAAAATGGTAAGTGTACGTGGAAAAGCATTAAGTGCGTGGATATATCTCTTGTTATAACTGTGTTTGTGTTTTCAGTTCTTTTAAATTTTACAGAATATACTACTGTACTAGCATGGCTAGTAAATGCCCAGGAAAACTGTGGAAGTGCTTCTACTCCAAAAAGAGCAAGAAAGGCAATAAGCCTTGAAGTCAAACTTCAAGTGTTGGCCCAGTATG
Organism: Halocaridina rubra; assembly: GCA_037179515.1. Lineage (NCBI taxonomy): Eukaryota > Metazoa > Arthropoda > Malacostraca > Decapoda > Atyidae > Halocaridina > Halocaridina rubra. Next base: position 56,586 of record JAXCGZ010022881.1, read on the forward strand.
AGCGTGGTGAGAGTCCGATCACCATTAAATGGGTGATGCATCTCCCGGAGAGCATGCTGCGCACTATCTGTGATAATGCGGACAAAATAAAGAAAAGTGCCAATGCTGGTGTTAGTTTAACTGCGGCTAAGTCTTCACATATTCAAACGGATATTATGGAGAAAATGGAAAAAATGCTAAGTACTGTACGTGGAAGAATATCAAGAACCGACAGTAAACAAACCTGCCTTATAATATCGTCAGGGAGAAAGCGTGTGAGATTTACGACCATTTGATATCCCAGGTGGAAGGCAAAGAAGTAAAACCCTTTACAGCTAGCTATGGCTGGTTTTCTAATTTTCAACGTAGGTTTGGTTATTGCAACCGAAAATAACAAGGCGAGAGCGCATCAGCTGATACGATGTGGCAAAGTGGTTTCCAGATGAATTAAAGGGCATCAATGAGAAAGGGGGATATACGTCAAGGTAGATTTTCAATATGGACGAAACTGCTTCATTCTGGAAGCGAATGCAAGAAAGGACGTATATTTCCATAGACGAAAAACGTGCTTCAGGATATAAGGCAGCAAAAGATCGCTTTACCCTACTGATTCTAGATAGAGCTGAGGGTGACATGAAGCTGAAGCCGGTAATGAATTATCATTCGAAAAATCCTCGTGCACTAAAGAGTTACTATAAAGAGACACTTCCAGTGCACTGGTATTCAAATCCGAAAGGATGGGTGACTAGGAGTATTTTTAAAGAATATTTCTTGACACGTCTCCCAAATGAGTTAGAAGTGTATCGCAAGAGTCATGATTTACCCTTCAAAATACTTCTAATTTTAGACAATGCTCCATCCCATCCTCCGTCAATCGCCGATATTCATCCTAATATCAAAGTTGTGTTTCTGCCGCTAAATACAACTTCTCTACTCCAACCAATGGACCCGAGGGTAGTGCAGATGCTGAAATCGCACTACCTATTAAAGATCTCAGCAGTAAGACTGACGTCAGCATGGGCGACCTTGAGAGAGCAGCTGAGGCCGACGATATCTCGGAGCTAGACAAAAAGAAGACTGCGGTTAAGGAATACTGGAAAGATTTTAATATCAAGCACGCCATATGGTTAGTGAAGGATTCTTGGGCTGAAGTTACACAGTCATGTCTAAATGGAGCATGACTGTTCAGTTAGTGAACTTTTTCTCAATGATCAGCTGTCAAAGACGAGACGTGAGTGCGTTCAGCTCGCACATCGTGTAGGATTCACCGACATTGATGAGGAATATGTGGATGCCCTTCTTGCTTCCCACACAGAGGAATTGACTGCCAAGGATTTGGAGGACATGGAAGGTGAACGACAATGTCAGGAGAGGGAGGAAAACGAGGCAGCAGCACTTTCTACGAGCCCCATGAAATCACTCACTCTGAGTTGATTGACTCAATTTTTTCACCTAATCGAGAGTGCCTTGGAAATTTTGGAGAAGGATGATCCCAATATAGAGCGTGAAGGGGTGACATCTAGAAAAGTCATGCATGATATTCCCTGCAATAATGAAATTTAAAAAGAAAAGAGGAGGATTGCACTGCAGGCAACTCTTGATGCTTTCTTCTCAGTCATATAAAGTGATATTGATGACCCTCAGCCCAGCACATCTAAGCAGTATGAACCCCAACCACAACCAGGGGTTAGCTCTCCCCATTCCTCCCCCTCCTCTTCACCTCCCTCTCCTACCGTTTAACTCACCTTCTCAACGCCACCCCGCTCGTCCCAGTATGACTGTCGCCCATCGTACACCTCTGTAATCTTTTACGTTTTTTTATGTTATGCTTTTAATATCATATTACAATATTATATTCAGGCATTGCATAATTATAAAAGAGTTTTCTAGTGTTATTTTTCATTTTTTTAATGGAAGCTGTATTTATTTTTGCAACTAGGGGTTGGCTCTTCCACTTCCTCCTCTTCTCCTACCGCTTATATCACCTCGCCTCAAACACGCTCGATGTCTGTTGCTCGCCGTATATAAAGTGTGTAGAGTGTGTGTAATATTTTTTATTTACATCATTACTGTGTATTGCAAAATGAAAAAAAAAATTCTAGTTTTGCTTTTATCAATTTTTTTGTTACTGTATCTTTATATATTTTTTCAACTAGGGATTCATTCTAACACTTCCCTCTTCTCTTCTCCTACCACTTAAGTCACGTGCTCGTCGCCACCACGCTCAGCCCAGACCTATTGCTCACCATATATAAAGTGAGTAGAATGTGTTTTATATTTATTTTTGTTATAGTAATTCAGGTGTTGCATAATGAAAAAAATTTAGTTTTCTAGCTTTGCATTTGTTAATTGTTTTTACTTTTGCAGATAGAGGTTCGTTCTCCTCTTCTAATACCACTAAGGGTCAAGTGCTCACTGCCACCACGCACATCCCATACCTGTTGGTCACCGTACAATAGATTGAGTAGAATGTGTTTTATATTTTATATTGTTACAGTAATTCAGGCGTTGCATAATGAAAAAAAATAGTTTTCTAATCTTGCATTTGTTAATTGTTTTTTACGTTTGCAGATAAAGGTTCGTTCTCCTCTTCTAATACCACTTATGTCAAGTGCTCACCACCACCACGCTCATCCCATACCTGTTGGTCACCGTATATAGAGTGAGTAGAATGTGTTTAATATTTCTTTTGTTACAGTAGTTCAGGCATTGCATAATGAAAAAATTTAGTTTTCTAGTCTTGCATGTGTTAATTGTTTTTTACATTTGCAGATAGGGGTTCCTTCTCCTCTTCTTATACCACTTATGTCAAGTGCTCACTGCCACTACGCTCATCCCATGCCTGTTGCTCACCGTATAATAGAGTGAGTAGAATGTGTGTTATCTTTTTTTTTTGTTACAGTATTTCAGGCATTGCATAATGTAAATTTTTTTGTTTTTTAGTTTGTTAATTGTTTTTATTTTACCTTTGATTACGTTTGCAGATGGGGTTCGTTACAATGCTTCCCCCTCCTCTTCCGCTACCGATTACGTCACGTGCTCACTGCCACCACGCTCGGCCCATACCTGTTGCGCACCGTATATTGAGTAAGTAGAATGTGTTTTACATCTAGGCAATGCATAAAAAAATTTTTTGTTTTGTTTTTTAGTCTTCCTTTGGTTATTTTTTATTTCTATTTTATCTTTGTTTATGTTTACAGATAGAGGTTCGTTGTCCCGTATCCTCCTCCTCTTCTACCGCTTAAGTTACGTGCTCACCGCCACCATGCACGTCCCAGTGTATGCCTGTTGCCAACTGCATAATGGAGTACAGTATGTTAATTTCTTGCTGTACAGTAAATCTGAATATCAATTGTACTCTTAAAAATAGATACAGGTCTTTCTGCTTTGCTATGTACTTGTAAAATATGTTTTACTTATATCTTTGGCATAATGTGTCAATGTATGGTTTTGAAACGTATCTATAAACATTATCATTGTTTCTTATGGAAAATGACTCGCCACATTACGCCAATATTACATTACGCGGCACTTCTGAGAACCTATCTTTGTATTATTCTAAGAACTAGGTGTGTATATATATATATATATATATATATATATATATATATATATATATATATATATATATATATATATATATATATATATATATATATATATATATATATATATATATATATATTTTAGCATTTAATCCTAAGTATAGCAGATATAAGCTATAAGGTTGGATTCCTTTTAACCTTCTGTGGTGTAGTGGTAGCGCTTTGACTTAGTAATCATAAGTCCTAGGTTCGAGTCCCGGTCGGGGTAAAAAATGATTCATGTTTTCACATATGTAATGTGCTTAATTGGTTATTTCATGGCCGGAATGAGATTGGGAATTGAATTAAATGCTAAAATGAAGCCACGAGTGAGGTTGGGGAATCTGTAATATGAACATAGTGGCATTCAGTTAGAATGCGTTCATTCCTAAGTATAGCAGATATAAGCTATAAGGTTGGATTCCTTTTAACCTTCTGTGGTGTAGTGGTAGCGCCTTGAATTAGTAATCATAAGTCCTAGGTTCGAGTCCCGGTCGGGGTAAAAAATGATTCATGTTTTCACATAAGTAATGTGCTTAATTGGTTATTTCATGGCCCGAATGAGATTGGGAATTGAATTAAATGCTAAAATGAAGCCACGAGTGAGGTTGGGGAATCTGTAATATGAACACAGTGGCATTCAGTTAGAATGCGTTCATTCCTAAGTATAGCAGATATAAGCTATAAGGTTGGATTCCTTTTAACCTTCTGTGGTGTAGTGGTAGCGCCTTGACTTAGTCATCATAAGTCCTAGGTTTGAGTTCCGGTCGGGGTAAAAAATTATTCATGTTTTCACATATGTAATGTGCTTAATTGGTTATATATATATATATATATATATATATATATATATATATATATATATATATATAATATATATATATATATATATATATATATATATATATATATATATATATATATATATATATATATATATATATATATATATATATATATATATATATATATACTAAACTTGCTTTTTGCATGTTGCTATAATACGCTAAATTGGAATAACGCCTCCACAAATAATAATAAAAAAATACGAAATGTGCGAAAAAAATGGTTGTTTAGTAACGAAGCAACCGCCTCAGAGGCAGTTTCACACCATGCAGCCATGTGCTTCAGTCACTCTTCACCCAGTAATAACTCCAACAACAACCAATGGTTTGCTCTACCCCTTCCTTCTCCTCTTCTCCTCTCTCTCCTACCGTTTAATTCTCCTCCTCCTTCTCCTACCGCTAACATCATCGTTCTCAGGGTTTGTTACTATTTTCTTGCTGTACAGTATTTATTTGTAAATCTGTATCTCTTTTATACTCTACACTATTTGCATGTTAATATAAATAACTACAGGTCTTTCTGCTTTGTTGTGTACTTATAGAATATGTTTTACTTATCTTATATCTTTGGCATAGTGTGTTTATGTACGGTTGTGGAACGTATATATGCCTATTATCATCATTTCTTATGGTAAATGACTGGTTATATTACGCAAATTTTACCCTACACGTCACTTCTGAAAACCTATCCTCGCGTTGTTCCAAGAGGTGTGTGTATAAATATATACACTCACCTCTTGGAACAACGTGAAGATAGGTTCTCAAAAGGAACTGGTAATATAAATTAGGTGTAATGTAAACAGTCAATTTCCAAAAGGAATAATGATAATAGGCATAGATACGTTCCACAATCGTACATAAACATACTATGCCAAAGATATAAGATGAATAAAACATATTTTATAAACACATAACAAAGCTGAAAGATCAGTAGTTATTTATATTAATATACAAATAGTGTACTGTATAAAAGATGTACAGATTTACAAATATATACTATACAGCAAAAAAAAATTAACGCACCCTTATGCGGTGGGCAACAGGCATACTGGGACGTGCGTGGTGGCGATGAGCACGTGACTTGAGCCGTAGGAGATGAGGAGGAGGATAAGGGAGAATAAATTCCTATCTGCAAACGTAAACAAAGATGACATAAGCAGTAGGAGAAGGAGGACATGAGGAGGAAGTGGGAAAGCCAACCCCTAGCTACTCACTCTATATACGATGGGCAACAGTCATACTGGGACAAGTGAGGTGGCAGCGAGGAGGTGACTTAAGGGTAGGAGAGGGAGGAGAAGAGGAGGAGGAAGGGGGAGAGCTAACCCTTGGTTGTTGTTGGAGTTAATACTGGGTGAAGAGAGATTGAATCACATGGCAGCATGGTGGGAAACTGCCTCAGAGGCGGTCGTTTAGTTACTAAACTGAATAATTTTTATCGCTTTTTCTCGCGCGAGCACATAGCTCGCGCATTTCGGATTTTTATTACTAGTGCTATTCCAATTTTGCATAGTAAGACCACGCGTAAAAAGCGAGGTGACTGTATATATATATATATATATATATATATATATATATATATATATATATATATATATATATATATATATATATATATATATATATATATATATATATATATATATATATATATATATATATATATATATATATTGCGCATTTCGGATTTTTATTACTAGTGCTATTCCAATTTTGTGTAGTAAGAGCACGCGTAAAAAGCGAGGTGACTGTATATATATATATATATATATATATATATATATATATATATATATATATATATATATATATATATATATATATATATATATATATATATATATATATATATATATATATATATATATATATATATGAATCATTTTTTACCCCGACCGGGACTCGAACCTAGACCTTATGAATACTAAGTCAAGGCGCTACCACTACACCACAGAAGGTTAAAAGGAATCCAACCTTATAGCTTATATCTGCTATAAGGTTGGATTCCTTTTAACTTTCTGTGGTGTAGTGGTAGCGCCTTGACTTAGTATTCATAAGTCCTAGATTCGAGTCCCGGTCGGGGTAAAAAAAAAAAATGATTCATGTTTTCACATATGTAATGTGCTTAATTGGATATATATATATATATATATATATATATATATATATATATATATATATATATATATATATATATATATATATATATATATATATATATATATACAGTGATCCCTCGTTTATCGCGGGGGTTCAGTTACGGGACCGGTCACGATAGGTGAATATCCGCAAAGTAGGATCACAATATATACATAGGTATTTTACATTTATTTTTACCTTTACTGTATGAACCCTCCCTGCACTGTTAAAAACTACCCATTACTTTATTAATAACAGCGTGCAAGCATATATTTATATGAAAGTGATAGGTAAACTTACCGTGAATGAGGTGATGATGATGTGTACATACTCATATACATAGGTATTTTACATTTATTTTTACCTTTACTATATAAACCCTCCCTGCACTGTTAAAAAACCCCCTTTACTTTATTAACAACAGCATGCAAGCGTAAATTTATATAAACGTGATAAGCAAACTTACCGTGAATGAGGAGATGATGACATGCATAGACTCCAGAGGTAATTATTCAGCAGCCAATGACAGCTTTACGGCTGCTTTTTGCAAGAGAGAACATGGTAATGGAGAGTTGCTGTAGCTGTTTCTTCTTTTGTTGGAAGATGGTCTTGTAAGGAATCATGGCATCTTCGAGAGGATTGCAGAAGGTCACCGAACGAACCATATTATCATCATGTTCTTGCGTGAGTTATTGGACTGCTTTCACATGTTCATACATGGCTGCCAGACGTTCGAGTGTAAGGCGATTTTTTTGTGTGTTTCCTCTGGTTGTTCTTCCTCTTCTTCACTCTCTGATTTTGTCATTTCCAACAAATCTTCATCAGTCAAAGGCTGCAAGTGGCAGTCGATCAGTTCATTCACGTATTCGTGAGTCATATCTTCAAAGCCTTCTCCTCCTAGAAATGCAGCCTACTTCACAACTGCCAAGTTATGGAGTTCGTCAGGAGCAAATCCCTTGTAGTCGTAGATGACTTCGGGCCACAATTTCTTCCAGCTGGCATTGATTGTGGCCGGCTTCATCTCTTTGATTGCATTCTGAATATTTTGGAGGCATGTAGCAATCGAGTAGTTACGCCAGTAAGTCTTCAGTGAGAATTCTTTGTCCGCATCCATGGCTTCCACTAGGTTCGCCAGGGCATTTCGTGTGTAGGTCTTGAATGCATGGATAATGCCTTGATCCAAAGGCTAAATCAGTGGTGTCGTATTCAGTGGCAGGAACTCTACTTGAACATGTCATATTCGAGATTAGTTGGTGGCCATCAGCATTATCCATCAAAAGAAGGACTTTAAATTCAAGGCCCTTTTCCGCAAGATAAATTTTGACCTGAGGGATAAAGAATTGGTGAAACCAGTCCGATGTGAGGCTTTTCGTGATCCAGGACTTAGGGTTATGCATCCAATACATTGGCAGCATATTCTTATTCTTATTCTTCAAAGCCCTAGGGTTCTTAGACTGGTAGATAAGCCCGGGCTTTAACATGAAGCCCGCAGCATTCCCGCACATGATGAGGATAATGAGGTCTTTGTGCGCTTTAAATCCCAGAGCTTTAGCTTCTTCCTTGAAGAGGAAAGTGTGAGACGGCATTCTCTTCCAAAATAACCCAGTCTCATCCATGTTAAAGACTTGTTCAGGAGCATATTCAACTTCCTCGATAATTTTCTTGTCGTTTTTCACATAATCTTCAGCTGCAGCTGTATCTGCAGAGGCAACTTCGCCATGAACCGAAACGCTCTTTAGGCCATAGCGTTTTTGAAATTTGGCGAAGCATCCCTTGCTTGCCACAAACGATTGTTTCCTCAGTGGAGAATCGCTGGAGGGTCCTAGTTGCGGGTCGTCGATATCTTCTTCTCTTACCTCCTCCTCACGCTCGCCACTGTCGTCGTCGGGTTCGTTTGCAGCGATGGTCTCGTACAGCTTCTTCACCTTTGTTTGTATGATATTGCTGTCTACGCTGATGTTCTTCTTTCTGCAATCAGCAATCCACAGGGCCAAAGCAGATTCCAACCGCACAACTATCTTATTGCGGGGTGTTACGACCCTCTTTGCTGTTTTACTAAATGAAATAGTCGCTGTTTTCCTGATATTTGCCATGTCCTTTTTGATGTATCGAACAGTAGATTCGTTGAGGCCAAAATGGCGGCCAACATCTGCGAACCTTCTTCCTTCCTTCAGCAAATCTAACAGTTTTACCTTATCTACTATGGTCAGCATCTACCTTTGCCGCTTGGCCTTACTACAAGAAGCCTTAGAAGATGAAGGATGCTTGGGAGGTATTGCAGAGATTGAAAAACGAGAGCAAAAAAAAACACAAGCACAACACAAACGGCGGACACGTGAGTTAGACTGAACGGAAGACGCTGGGAGAATGAAGCTTCTATCAAAAAGCCAATCAGACCCCAAGATACAGAACACATAAAAACAATTCTGTGATTTGTCGTCTCCCACCCTTTCAGCCAATAGCATCCTATGAACTATCTCACGTAGGTGCGAGCCATTGCGTTTTTTAAGACGCCAATAAAGTGTACGCTATCGTACACCATTTTACATGGTACAATACTATGAGTTATATGTTTAAATTTATGTTTTTTACTATTTTTTACTGTTTTATTATTCTTAGGCTAGGAAATACTTTTTTATCAATAAAATAATGTCATTACTTGAAATTTTAATAAGTACTAGCTCACGTAGGTGCGACCCTTTTCGTTTTCCGAAAAGCTAATACCTGTATCGTATTTTACATGGTGCAATACTGAGAGTTTCATATTTAAATTTATGATTTTTTACTATTTTTTACTTTTTTATTATTCTAAGGCAAGGAAATATATTTTGTTTATCAATAAAATAATCAATATACAGGAAATTTTAATATGTGCTAGCTCATGTAGGTGCAACCCTTTGCATTTTCCGAAACACCAATACCAGTACCATACATTTTATGGTGCAGAGTTACATGTTTAAATTTATTTTTTACAATCTCTTACTGTTTTATTATTCTTAGGCTGGGAAATAAATTTTTTTATCAATAAAATTATGAAAAAATATATTTTCAATAAAATAGTGAAAATAATGAAAATTTTGATATTTTAATATTTTAATATTCTCGAATATACCCAGAAAAAAAACTCGGCAAAATAAATACTCACCAAAAAAAAAAACCGCGATGCACTAAATTTGCGATAGATGAACCGCAATATGGCGAGGGAACACTGTGTATATATATATATATATATATATATATATATATATATATATATATATATATATATATATATATATATATATATACAGTGTTGCCTCACTTATCGTGGTAGTTCGGTTCCGGGACCCGCCGCGAACCAGGAAATAGGCGAAGTAGGATCCGCCTATATGTACATAGATATTTTAATATATTTTTACGTTTACACTGTATAAACCCTCCCTGCACTGTTAAAAAAACACCCTTTACATTATAAATAACAGCAAGCAATGTAAATTTTTATGAAAGTGATAGATAAAATTACGGTGAATGAGGTGATAATGACGTGACATACATATCATTTACAATTATTTTTTTGTTTATGTACTGTATAAACCCTCCCTGCACTGTTAAAAAAAACACCCTTAACATTATAGATAACAGCAAGCAACGTAAATTTTTATGAAAGTGATAGGAAAACTTACCGTGAATGTGATGATGACGTGACATACATACTCATTTACAATTATTTTTTCGTTTACGTACTGTATAAACCCTCCCTGCACTGTTGAAAACACACCCATTACATTATAAATAACAGCAAGCAACGTAAATTTTTATGAAAGTGGTAGATAAAATTACGGTGAATGCAGTGATAATGACATGACATCCATACTCATGTACAATTATTTTTTCGTTTACGTACTGTATAAACCCTCCCTGAACTGTTTAAAAAACACCCTTTACATTATAAATAACAGCAAGCAACGTAAATTTTTATGAAAGTGATAGATAAAATTACGGTGAATGAGGTGATAATGACGTGACATACATACTCATTTACAATTATTTTTTCATTTACGTACTGTATAAACCCTCCCTGCACTGTTAAAAAAACACCCTTTACATTATAAATAATAGCAAGCAACGTAAATTTTTATGAAAGTGATAGATAAAATTACGGTGAATGCGGTGATAATGACGTGACATACATACTCATTTACAATTATTGTTTCGTTTACGTACTGTATAAACCCTCCCAGCACTGTTAAAAAAACACCCTTTACATTATAAATAACAGTACGCAACGTAAATTAAAAAAAAAAAATACTGAAAATGCTTTTTTTCAATATTTTAATATTTTTGCGTATACCCATAAAATAAAATAATTTATCCAAAAAAAAACCGCGATAGAGTGAGAACGCGAACCAAGAAACACGAATAACCGGGGTAACACTGTATATATATATATATATATATATATATATATATATAGACTTCCCCCAATTATTCGCGTTTCTTGGTTCGCGTTCTCACTGTATCGCGGGTTTTTTTTTATAAATTATTATTTTATTTTATGAGTATACACAAAAATATTAAAATATTGAAAAAATAAAAATTTTCAGTATTTTCATTTTTTTATTGAAAATGTAAATTTACGTTGCTTGCTGTTATTTATAGTATAAAGGGTGTTTTCTTTAACAGTGCAGGGAGGGTTTATAGGGTACGTAAAGGTAAAAATAATTGTAAAATACCTATGTACATGAGTATGCCATGTAATTACCACTTCATTCACCGTAACTTTATCTTTTTTTTTTTTTTTAAGTGTGACACCGGGACAGGCAGAAACTGCCCTCATCAACAAAGGCCCGGGCACGAGAAAATACCAAGACGAAGGAAAAGAAAAAGGTTAAGGGCAAGGCAGAGATGAGGTAATGTCACACAAAGGAAAACGACACAGAAAAAAACAGTCAAAGTAAAGAGGACCCAGAGATATGGAGGACTAGGCTCTGAGATGACGATATATCTGCTTTTTGAAGGATGAAAGGTCATAAGAATTAGGAAAGACAGAAGGAGGAAGAGAGTTCCAGAGTCTGGAGGTAGATGGGAAGAAGCAGTCGCTGCCCCGACCAATCCGCGAGCTACAAATCTCCACACAGTACCTGTGAGATGAGGCCGCTTGGCGAGTGTTACACGGCCTCGGCAGTGGAGGAGGGATGCAAATCGCCAACTCATCAGAGCAGCGATGGAAGTAGTAGCGATAGAAAAGCGAAAGGGAAGATACTTTACGGCGAAGAGAGAGAGAATCCAGGTTAGAAGTAAGAGAAGGATCATTAATGAGTCTGACTGCCTTAGATTCAACCCTATCAAGAAGATAAATAAAGGAAGAAGCATCCCAGATGTGTGAGCAGTATTTTAAGCAGGGGCGGATAAGACCTTTGTAAATTTTAAGTAACTGCAATGAGGAAAAGTAATCACGAAAACGAAACAAAACCCCCAATTTTTTGGATGAAGATTTAGAAATTTGGATTATGTGATTCCTACAAGACAAGTTAGAGGCTATATGGATTCCTAATATATTGATAGAGTTAAGAGGGTAAATTTCATTAGTTTCGAAGACAATAGGGTTATCAGGAGGAGAAGAAGATAAAGAGATAGCCAGAAACTGTGTCTTGAAGGCATTGAATTTAACTAAATTTTGAGTACCCCATTCAGATACTCTCTGCAAATCGGAGTTAAGAGTAGAAGAAAGAGTGATACGAGATTGATTACGAATAACAGATGAAGGTTGTGAAGAAAAGGCAGAGGAAAAGTGAAGGGTAGAATCATCGGCAAAGGCATGCAGAAGAGAGGAAGATGGGGATTGTAGAAGATCATTGATGAAGAGAAGGAAGAGAGTAGGTGAAAGGACAGAGCCCTGTGGAACACCACTAGAAACAGAGAAAGGGCTAGATGTCGCGCCATCAACAATTACAGATATAGAACGGTCAGTAAGAAAACTGGAAATCAGAGAACAGAAAGATGGGGTAAAGCCATGGGCAGGGAGTTTGGCCAACAGAGCCTTGTGCCAGACTCTGTCAAAAGCCTTAGAGATATCAAGGGCAACGACAAAGGATTCCCCATAGTTCCTCAGAGAAGATGACCATACATGAATAAGATAGGACAGGAGATCACCAGTGGATCTTGCCTTGCAGAAGTCGTACTGGTGATCGGAGATAAGTGAGTTGGATTCAAGGCGTTTCAAGAAGTGAGCATTGAGCAAAGTTTCGAAAACTTTAGCAATAGATAGATTAGAGCAATAGGTCGGTAGTTAGAAGGAATAGAGCAGTCACCCTTCTTAGGAACAGATTGAACTAGAGCATGCTTCCAAGATGAAGGATAGATACTGGTTGACAGAATGAGGCGAAAATGACGGCAAAGCACGGTAGACAGTTCATCTGCAAACTCCTTAAGGAACCTTGCAGGGATACCATCGGGACCAGATGCCTTGTTTGTCTTTAGTGAGCGAAGAACCTTATGAACTTTGCGTGAAGAAAGGATAAGGGAGGGCATAGGGTTAGAGAGGGGAAAAGACTGAGGAACAGGCGCGCTGGAATCGTTGATAGAAGAGCTGGCAGAAAAATGAGAGCCAAAGAGAGTGGCTTTGTCAGTGGGAGAGCAAGCTATAGAACCATCAGAACGAATGAGAGGGGGAAAGCTTGAGTTACAGAAGTTTTTGGAGAGGTTTTTGGCTAAGGACCAGAAGCATTTGTCAGTGGGAGAGGAGTTAAGGTCATCAACTTTCCATCTTATAAAGGAAGCCTTAGACCTTCGAATCTGAGCTGTACAGCGATTCCTAGCTATAATAAAAGCAGAGCGAGGTAAATCGGAAAGAGAGGCTTGGTAAGATCGGTGAGCCTGATTCCTAGCCTGGATAGCCATGGAGCAGGCACGGTCAAACCAAGGTTTAGGGGGAGAGAAAGTTTTTGTAGAAGAGGGGATGTAAGCCTCCAGTCCCGCGGTCATGATCTCGGCAACTTTTACAGCTACCCGATCAGGGTCACGGGACCGAAAGCAGTAGTCATCCCATGGGAAGTCAAAGAGAAAGTTATGCAAATTTTCATATTGGGTTCGCTCGAAGTGCCAAAGGCGGCGTTGAGTAGGAGGAATTGTTGGTGGGGGAGCGAAAATGGAAGAGACAGAGATCATGGAGTGGTCAGATTTACCAAGAGGGGAAAGCACAGAATAAGAGTAGTTTGAAGGGTTAGAAGTAAAAAATAGGTCAAGAGTGTTTGCAGCATGTTCGTGACGATCAGGAACGCGAGTAGGATGTTTAATAATTTTCTCCATATCGTGAGTAATAGAGAAAGCAAGAGCCTCGCTTCCTCCCACATTTTATCAATCACTTTCATATAAATTTACGTTGCATGCTGTTATTGATGAAGCAAAGATTGGTTTGTTAACAGTACAAGGAGGGTTTATACAGTGTAAACGTAAAAATAATTGTAAAATACCTATGTACATGAATATGTCATGTAATTACCACTTCATTCACCATAATTTTATCTATCACTTTCATGTAAATTTACATTGCTTGCTGTTATTTATAATGTAAAGGGTGTTTTTTTAACAGTGCAGGGAGGGTTTATACAGTACGTAAACGTAAAAATAATTGTAAAATACCTATGTACATGAGTATGTCATGTAATTACCACTTCATTCACCGTAATTTTATCTATCACTTTCATGTAAATTTACGTTGCTTGCTGTTACTTAAAATGTAAAGGGTGTTTTTTAACAGTGCAGGGAGGGTTTATACAGTACATAAACATAAAAATAATTGTAAAATACCTATGTACATGAGTATGTCATGTTATTACCACTTCATTCACCGTAATTTTATCTATCACTTTCATGTAAATTTACGTTGCTTGCTGTTATTTATAAAGTAAAGGGTGTTTTTTTAACAGTGCAGAGAGGGTTTATACAGTACATAAACGTAAAAATAATTGTAAAATACCTATGTACATGAGTATGTCATGTAATTACCACTTCATTCACCGTAATTTTATCTATCACTTTCATGTGAATTTACGTTGCTTACTGTTATTTAAAATGTAAAGGGTGCTTTTTTAACAGTGCAGGGAGGGTTTATACAGTACGTAAACATAAAAATAATTGTAAAATACCTATGTACATGAGAATGTCATGTAATTACCACTTCATTCACCGTAATTTTATCAAGCACTTTCATGTAAATTTACGTTGCTTGCTGTTATTTATAATGTAAAGGGTGCTTTTTTAACAGTGCAGGGAGGGTTTATACAGTACGTAAACGTAAAAATAATTGTAAAAAACCTATGTTCATGAGTATGTCATGTAGTTACCACTTCATACACCGTAATTTTATCTATTACTTTCATATAAATTTACGTTGCATGCTCTTATTTATGAAGTAGGGTGGTTTGTTAACAGCACAGGGAGGGTTTATACAGTGTAAACATAAAAATAAATTAAAATATATATGTACAAATAGGCTGATCAAACACCGAGATAGTGAAACGTGGATATCAAACACCGTAGAGTGTTGATATATATATATATATATATATATATATATATATATATATATATATATATATATATATATATATATATATATATATATATATATATATATATATATATATATATATATATATATATATATATATATATATATATATATATATATATATATATATATATATATATATATATATATATATATATATATATATATATATATATATATATATATATATATATATATATATATATATATATATATATATATATATATATATATATATATATATATATATATATATATATATATATATATATATATATATATATATATATATATATATAATATATATATATATATATATATATATATATATATATATATAACCAAATAGCACATTACATATGTGAAAACATGAATCATTTTTTACCCCGACCGGGACTCGAACCTAGCACTTATGATTACTAAGTCAAGGCGCTACCACTACACCACAGAACCTTCTGTGGTGTAGTGGTAGCGCCTTGACTTAGTAATCATAAGTCCTAGGTTCGAGTCCCGGTCGGGGTAAAAAAAAATGATTCATATATATATATATATATATATATATATATATATATATATATATATATATATATATATATATATATATATATATATATATATATATATATATATATATATATATATATATATATATATATATATATATATATATATATATATACAGTGTTACCTCCCTTATCGCGGTAGTTCGGTTCCGGGACCCGCCGCAAATCAGGAAATCTGCGGAGTAGGAGCAGCCTATATGTACATATATATTTTAAAGTATTTTTACGTTTACACTGTATAAACCCTCCCTGTACTGTTACAAAAACACCCTTTACATTATAAATAACAGCAAGCAACATAATTTTTTATGAAAGTGATAGGAAAGCTCACTGTGAATGAGGTGATGATGACTTGACATACATTGGTAAAGTATTTTACAATAATTTTTACGTATACATAAAATGGCGGCCGACATCCACAAACTTTTTTTCTTCTTTCAACATTTCTAAGAGTTTCACTTTATCTACAATGGTTAACATATACCTTTGCCGCTTAGGCCCACAACAAGAAGCCTTAGAAGATGAAGGATGCTTGGGAGGCATTGCAAAGGTTAAAATATGCGAGTTAAAAAATCACAAGCAAAACATATTAATAATAATAAGCACAACGGAAATGGCGCACACGAGTGAGGTGAGACAATGGAAGATGGTGGAAGCCTTTGTCCGAAACGCTGATAGCGGTATCGTATTTTACATCTTGCAATACTGTTAGTATTTATGTTTTTTACTATTTTTTACTACTTTATTATTCTTAGGCTAAGCAATACGTTTTTTTTTATCAATAAAATCATGAAACTACTGGAAATATAAATATATAAGCTAGCTCACGTAGCAGCAACCCCAATCCATTGTACGCTATCGAACACAAGCAGAACGTTTAATAAGCACAACATGAACGGCGCACACATGAGTTAGACTGAACGAGTCTTTGTCCAAAACGCTGATAGCGGTATCGTATTTTACATGTTGCAATACTGTTAGTATTTATGTTTTTTACTATTTTTTACTGTTTTATTATTCTTAGGCTAATAAATACTTTTTTTATCAATAAAATCATGAAACTACTGGAAATATAAATATATATGCTAGCTCACGTAGCTGCGACCCCAATACATTGTACGCTATCGAACACTATTTCGCATGATGCAATACTGTGAGTTATACTGTACGTACGTATATCATTCAGTTATTAGTACAATGTATATTAATTTAAAATTCAATTACTTATTTGATGATTGTACAAAATCTATTGTATTTATTCATTGTAATTTGGACCAAATATTCCTTTTGTAAAGATTATACTGTACTTTTCAAAAGAAGTGGTCAAGAAACGTATCTATCTATCTATCTAAATTTGTTTTCTACTATTTTTTACTGTTTTATTATTCGTAGGCTGGGAAATAATTTTTTTTTATCAATTAGATCATGAAATATGTTTTCTTCAATAAAAAAAAAAAATTAAAATACTGAGAATTTTTTTTTTAATATTTTAATATTTTTGCATATACCCATTTAATAAAATAATAATTTATAAAAAAAAACAGCGATACAGTGAGAACGCGAACCAAGAAACGCGAATAACCGGGGGAACACTGTATGTGTATATATATATATATATATATATATATATATATATATATATATATATATATATATATATATATATATATATATATATATATATATATATATATATATATACAGTGTTCCCCCCCTTATCGCGGTAGTTCGGTTTCGGGACTCGGCGCGAACCAAGAAAATCGCGAAGTAGGATCAGCCTTTTAAAAAAAAAAAAAAAAAAAATCTTTTTTAAAGATGATTATGACACCAGGACAGGCCAAAAATTATAAAATAAAATGGCCTTTATCAGGCTGTAAAGAGAAACAGAGATGAAGAGTGTAATGACCTGTCAGATGTGAAGGGATTATAAAAGATGTGTAATGAATATCCTGCTCTTTGCTGGGTTTACTATACCTCTGCATTACCTTCATGATGTCTATTCTGAACTTCTCCTTAGATCTTATTATTATTATTATTATTACTATTATTATTATTATTATTATTATTATTATTATTATTGGCAGCAATAATTTTCCTTTGATGATGATTGGGGAGATTATTATTATTATTATTATTATTATTATTATTATTATTACTACTACGAATTCGTAATTAAACCATTATTTTTACTATAAATATTGTAGTTACTTAAAGATTCTCTCTCTCTCTCTCTCTCTCTCTCTCTCTCTCTCTCTCTCTCTCTCTCTCTCTCTCTCTCTCTCTCTCCCCCAGCTATACCTGCTCGTCAACGAATTCATCCCTTTGTGAAGAGCCTTCTTGACCGTCTGGAGCCCCGCTTTGCACCTGTCAAGTGGCTTGCCAACAATGCTGCAGGAGTCTCCATCCCAGTGGCGAGGACCCTCTACATCCTACTACTTCGGTCAGTGGTTGACTATCTGTCTCCTGCCTTGTGTCAACTTCCTAAACCAGCTCTCGAGCCACTTGAAAAGTTCCAGAATCGAGTCATGAGATTTATCTTGGGATGTTCTCTCTCTACCCGTATTGTGAGTATGCAGTTGGAGCTCAACTTACCCCCTCTTGTGGAGAGGATTTATGCCAATGTGTCCTATTTTACTGATAAGTGTCTTCACTACCCCGTTCTTGCTCCGTACTTCTCTGCTGTCATGAGGACGTCCCTTGATCCAGACGCACCCAGGCTCCCACTTCGAGCAGGAGGTCATAACCTTATCAGGGTGG